>CAVLEF010000030.1:0-141257 GCA_963661955.1 Leptosia nina
CCACAGATGTCAAATAAAATAACTTAGTCTATGACCAACCTATAGACAAGATACCTACCGACCTATAGAATAATTAATAATATTATTATATCTGTGTACTAAGTAACCACAGGTGAATAATAAAAAAGTATTAAAATCGATGTTATAGAATCTGTATTATAAATTGTTAATACTGTAACAATGCAAATTGTAAAGACGCAACGCAACAAAATAATATATAATAATATCGTCTTCAGTAATGTTGAAACATTCCATTTAAAACTTCAATTGAATATATTTCATAATAAATATAAAAGTTTCATCACGGTAATATCGACTGTTTTTTAAAATAGTTAGAGAATAATATTTTACACAATCTGCTTTCATACAAGTTTCAGCTCATTCTTAATACATTTTACAATAGAAATGTAACACTTACAAACATAATATTGCATTTATAATATACGATATATATCTATGTATTTTAATAATTTCGTCAAGAAGGAGGTACAAACACTAGATTAATAAGTTTAAAAAATATTTGCTTATTCATTGTTATATTTGTGACCACAAGTCTGTAGTCAATTGATACGGAGTAACGAATACATAAGCATCTGTGCCATAGGGACAGTCATAGTTTATTGATATTATGAATTTTTGACATTTATACTTTTGACAAATTATGACAATTCAAAAATTTATCACTGACACGTAATTTCACATAATTAAATTTACTTTTTGTGACCTCCAAATGTGAAAATTCGCGTAAAATTTTTAATGTACCGATTTCATATATCGCGTTATAATGTCTGAGAAAGGTTTTGGTGATCAAATAAACCGGAGTGTTGTGAAAAACCCATTGTTGTCCAACGCCGTTGTTGGGCTTTCTATCGAGGATTTGACGCATAATGCGGTCTTATTGCCCGCTGTGCCCAGCCAGGAACCGATACCAAGATCAGGTGGGTGCTATTTAATAACATAAAAAGTTTTAAAACGCTTTGATATCACGACAATAATAACCCTTGTCTGTCCACTTCAAACGCGCCTTCAACGTCAAACCAGGCAGTTTTAGCGAGATTTACCTAAAAATGTGTGATTTTTCAGTTTTCCCAAGTTTATTTTCTTCATTATTTCACGTCTTATAGCATTATTTTATCACAATGCTATTGTTTTTTATATAACTTAAAGAATACCGCAATACTCCAGAACCAAGTTTCCTTCCACTTGGTTGTTCTTGTCATATTTATGTTATTAAGAATATATTATTATTGCTTTATATTGAGTAACAGAGAGGATTGAAGATAGGTACGTAATGGTTTCTTTGGCCTTTTCAATGCATTTACACAAATATAACAACATTAATTGAACAAATGAGAGTTTGATACAGCAAGGGTAAATTGCATTATATCAGTGATGACAATTCAAATATTAAAGATGTCTGTTATATTTAAGTAATGCAGCAAAGAATATGACTTTTTACTTATCGGTTGACTTATGAGAGTGCCTCAGTCAGGGGAGTTCTAAACAGAAAATAGAGTTGTATGGCAACAAATTTATTTCAAAATATCTTTATTAAAAACTTACATCTTAACTATGGCTGCACTTCTTACTAGTATACTAGTTACTAGTAATAATTTATCTTACCCGTATTAGTTTTAGAAATCTTTAGGCATACTTAAATTTACATTTTGTACAATGAAACATGTTTTATTACTAACATAAATTAATGCCACGAAGACATTATTGTTTTACATAAAAATTTATGAGACAGACTCAATGTAATAATGAACTTCAAAAAGTTGTTTAAAATTATTTGTTATTGAACTGAAAAATATTATAAAAGCCCCAAAGTTAACAATTGTCATTAAACTGTTGAACAAGTAATTTATTTCAATATACAATAACATGTGTTAAGTAAGGTGCCGTTAACTTGGTTTATAAATAAACTAACATTTAACATACATATGGTAACTGTAGTTACATTATCCCACCCTAACATTGTTAATAATTAGTCAAAAGTTTAAACGGTTATACAAAACTTTAACTTTCAGCTTCAGTTAGGTAAAAAACAGTAACTTTGATGAATGCCACAATATTTTGTAGGCATTTTCAGCATTTGATTGTACATTTGAAATATTAAATTAAACCTTATTTATAACTAAGATAAACATTTAAAAATAGTTTTCTAATCTAAGCTCTGTTGAAAACATTCTTGATATTTTGGACTTAATCTTTATGTGAAAAATTTGTTATGCGCTCCTAAAATGAAACAAGTGAAATTAAATTTGAATAGCAGTGATAACAAATAATTTAGAAATAATAAGAGAGTTTATAATTTAAAAATCGAAAATAAATTGAAAAAATTTTCGACTCGGGCAGGACTTGAACCGGCATCGTCAGCTTTCCGTGCTGTTGCTCTACCAATTGAGCTACCGAGTCCTACACCTCATCGTCGAATTTTTTCAACTTATTGATACATGCACCTCTCGCGCAATGTAATTTCAACCTTAACACTTGCGTATTAAGGCTCAATGTCTTATGCGAAAATTTTTTCAATTTATTTTCGATTTTTAAATTATATAGTGCCTTCATGTGCAATAACATGTGAAAAATATTAATGTTTTCAAAAGAGAGTTTATATCCAAATCTTGTAAATTAAAATAGGTAACTCTATATTTATCATAATTTTAAACTTGAAAGTCAATTAAATTTTATTGAAACTTAATTTCATCAAACATAAGATTGATTTAGTTTAAACTACACTTGACTTGACATGTGAATTTACAAACACTTTACATTTACTTGTTGGTGGAATGTTGTTGTTTGTAATAGACTTGGGACAATGTCATAACAACATAATGCTATAAATGATCTTAACTAACATTTCTAGATGTGTAAGTAGGCAAGTCTCTGACGTCCTTTCGCCTCCTCACGCACCAGTAAATTAGGAATATTAGGAGAGCTAAAAGTGCTGTTAGCAGGATCACACCCAATACAATAGCTGCTATAGCGGCTGGCGGTATATAGTCTGTGGACAAAAATATATTGAATAACATGTTTAACACCCACATTATTAATATTAGGGTACAGATACGGTAAAGTAATTACTCACTTGATATATCGATAGTGTAGCTATTAGTATTACCCAAAGCATCCACTGCATTTATGATCACGCGTGGCGCGCAACAAGTGGCCCTATACATAGCGGTGACTTGGTCCTTCGAGCCAGACACGAAGTTGTTGTCGTAGAACACCCCCAGTGGGGATGATGTTAGGCGGAGCAATCCTGAAAAATAGGTGACATAATCAGACAGTCTAACGTAACGATATAAATAAACGTAAGGATAAAACAAATTTATTTGAGTAAACTAAATTAAGATAATTTCGTGCTAAAATGTCCTTGTGTGTATTGTGTATGTAAAATGCATTGGTTCTGGAGACCAGCGTATTTAAAGAGTAACTAGTATATATTATATACATATATATGCCTTAAAGGAACACACCTCAGCAATTGGACATTTAATAGTTAATCAACTAAAATAATAGGTAACTTAATTTTTTTTTAATTTGACCCAATGTTTCTTGCAGCGGTAACTGAGCGTTTTAAAGTGTTTGATTTAAATGTGCACTGCTCAACTGCTGCTAAAGCTCGATTAACAGTAGTAAATTTTACCGGCGTTAGTATCTCGCGCTGTGATCGTGGTAGACCAGGTGTATTCTGCGCAGTCTGTACCCTGACGTAGCATGCAGGAGCCCTCGAAGTTGTGGTTGATGGCCGGGGCGTTTACGTCGGTTATCACCTGATTTGGGTTCAGGATATATACGTAGCTCGATATGGATACTTGTTCTGTGCCTGTTGAAATGAAACAACTTTATTACAAAAATAATCTTACAGTCTACATGTTGCAATCGGTAATTTTTAAATTCATTACTATATAAATTAAAATTCGAAAATAAGTTGGAAAAATTTAGGACTCGGGCAGGACTTGAACCGGCATCGTCACCGTTCCGTGCTGTTGCTCTAATTCAGCTAACGAGTCCTATAGTACGATGCCGGTTCTAGTTCAGACCGTGACGTATTTTTTTTATTTAATTTATTTTCGATTTTTAAACACATTATTTGTAATTATAATGCAAAATGTTATATCTAGAAAACATGTTAACAAAACACTCTAAGGGTTCGTATCGCGATATAACTAATATATTTCGGGTTTAAAACAGTTTACAGTGTTTGACTTAAATATTGTATATTTTACCTCTCGCCCTGCTCAAACTAAAAATCCATACTCTTCACCAACTTACCGTAATAAACACTGAAAACTATTTCGTCCCGTCCTCCAGGGGGTGTTGTCGTCGCTATTTGCAAATTGACTATAACGGTTACTGTCTCCCCTGCTCCCACGTTGCGGCTGTAAGTAAAATTAAAGACTTCCTTGTTTAAAAATATTTACACCGAGGTTAGAATATGGTGTGTGAAATCGCGTTTCCCCCTCGTGGGGCATGGGGCGACCACATTTCTGTGTCCGTTCTTTAACAGGCAAGTAGTTGATCAGATTTCTATGCTCTGCCCGATCGAAACATCTTTTGCTTCCCTGGGATTCGAACCCAGAACTCTCGCGCGTAACGCGACGCTAGGCAATACGTTTCACAATTTTGCTAAAAAGGCGGTCGATTAGAGGTCAAGAGATTAGAATATAGCCACTTAAAAATAATATAAACAGAAATGTATTTTAAAATATTACAAAATTGTTACAAAAAATATATAATACAAGTTAGTCGAGCCCTAGAAATTACAAAAAATACAAACATGAAAATATAAAAAAACAAATCGTTAATAAAAAAAAATATTAAAATTGACAATAAAAAAATGTATGTTAATTTTTTATCTATCAGTATTTATTCATTTTATTAAAATAACACTTTATTGCACAGAATACTATAATACAAAAGAGACTTAATTCCTAAAAGTATGGAGTGCGATGGGCGGCCTTATTACATCGCGATCTCTTCCAGGCAATCAGGGTTTTAAAGCCTTAAAATTGTTTTATTATCGAGACTACCGTAAAAGAGTACAAAAAACGCTTATCAATCCATTACACATAAATTAAGAGGAATATTTTTATAATTAATTTGTAAAAAATGTTAACTTACAATTCGGGTTCGACGCTTCGCAACAAATTTAGTTTACCAACAGCGCCGAAGTTGAATCTTACTGCTTGTTGTCGATAGTTGCTTACTTCGAAGTACAACTGGAAAGTAAAATTGTAACTGAAGGCTTGCATAGTTAGTATTTTTCTCAAATTAAAACTAAGTAGTACAATTCACAACTTTAAAACCAATGTCAAAATTAGCTGACGAACAACTAGGTACGAATAGTTTTTACCAAAGCAATGTTTTTTTTTAACTTGTTAGTAGGTTTGTATGTTAGAACTAACTTGTTCGAAATTTAAACTTAACCTTTAAATACTGTCTGTAGTTTATGCGAGCAGTACACATTTAAATAAAACACTAACGGTTTAAAACGCGATTAGTTGAACTTTTTTGAGAATTATTTTTAACAACGGCCCGTCGTTTCGGTTTCTTGCAGTAGCCGTGGTCTACCCCTTACCACGGCTGCTGCAAACGGAGTTTAACTAAAATATATCGCGTTTTAAACCGTTAAAGTGTTTTTAAACTTAACCTTTGCTAAGTTGTAGCGGAGTACAGGATTGCTCCATTTTTGAATTACACGACAAATATTACGATAAACACATTTGAAAGAAAGAAAGAAAACATTATTGTTTGCCAACAACATATGAAAAATATACATAATACATAATTGTTTTTACATTTGGGTGCTTTACACCATAGATATTGATTTTCATACAATTAGTGACCTATGATATTGGACCTTGACGCAAATGGAACAGCGGAGTTCAAGTAATGGGGCTTCCGTTTTTGTCAAGATATCTGGTCTGTCTGGGTTGTTTCACCGTCTATCAAGTGACCACTACGCATGTCTGTACTTCTCTATCTTAAAAAAAACGTACCTGTAATCTATCTCCTGGGACTCCATATAACCTGGTACTCAAGCCGACTTGTATTGTTGTTAACGCCATTCCACTTTGATTTAAGACCTGTAAAAAAGTGGTGGTATAAAGAAAAAAAGTGTGAAATATGGAATAACCGGGAAAACATTATCGTCTCAGAGACGATAATGTTTTCCAATGGATTGCGTGTCCAGTGTTAATTGTTCAAGATACACACAAAATGTGTAATATGAATTATACCTCTTTATATAATCCAAAGAAATGCAGTATATGCCTATCTTTTACATTAAGTCACAAGATCCGATTTTATAATAAACACATGGAGGCTGCCAAAGGCAAAGTGGCTTAACAACAAAAAACATTTTAATAAAACCCTTTTACGGTTTAAACCCCGTTTTTTTTTTTAACCTTTTTTTAAAATTTTTTTTTCCCCCCCCCCCCCCCCGCCGGGCCCCCGCCGGGGGGGGGGGGCCCCCCCCCCCCCCCCCCCCCCCCAACCCCCCCCCCGCGGGGGAAAAAAAATTTTTTTTTTTTTTTTTTTTTTTTTTTTTTTTTTTTTCTTTTTTTTTTTTTTTTTTTTTTTTTTTTTTTTTTTAATTTAAAAAAAGTATTTAACAAAAAACATGATTTTCAATAAAGTAGAAAATCAAACTGCGCAATTAACTTAAAGGAAATTTTGCTATTATATGAGTAAAAATTATGTTAACAATTTTCGGTCACTACTCTTGTAGATTAACATTTCTGGTATATAAAAATATAAATAACTCAAGTCTTAAAATTTCAGTTAGGCTACTCTGCCTCTGGCGACCTCAATTTTGCCAAAATACCTCATATGGCAAAATAACATTTGCCAGATCAGCTAGTAAAAATAGTTGATAAAGGGATAATAACAACGTCTATGATTTTGCAATTAAAAAATACAATTAGTAACTTGCGCACACGCAGTCTTAACCTAATTCAAAATTTACCTGTGATATAGCTCTGGCAAACGGAGTTCTGTCAGCCTGTTCATTGTAAATGATAGAGTCAATCTCCTCAGCCAATTCTAAATCGTTTGGAGTCTCGGGGAATACTATGGACGCTGATCTACCTAGCCGCACCTCTGTCTGTCTGTGGATGGGCCCGGATAAACGCGTAAACGGCTCACCTGGGAATGAGGAAATGTTAATTAGACATTCGATAATTCTACTAGTGGCTTTTTGTAACACTGTATTTGATGCCTTAGATTTACTATTTTAAGGTGTTCGGTAGAATCGTGATATTTGTACAGGATTGGTGAAATCCAAAATGCAATCTTTCACGCTTACAAAGTGTTAAATAGTAACAAAATTAAAGTAATCAATTATTAATTCAGGTAGGTGAGTAGGTACACTTATGAATGCTACTTATAGTTCACCTTAATAGAGTCTTTAGTTTACGCGAGTAGTACACTTAATAAAACACTTAAAGGGGGAGCCACCGCTGCTGCAAAGCATTGAACTGTCGAGACGTAGTTAAAATAATTTTCATATAACTTTAACCAATATATTTCACGTTTTGAACCGTAAAATCACAAAAACGATGTTAACTGGAAATCCCTTTCGTTGTAAAATAAAATTCTCACCTTTGATATCGCGTCCGAATATTCTGACATATACATTCGAACTGGCAACATTAGGTATCGCCAGTTCGGCTTGGATGTTGTCTGTGTTGCTCTCTCCCTCCATTTCCGCTAGTGGTTGGTAACTGCAAAAGGTGACACGTGCGGTTGATCATTAAATCTCAAAGGCTGCTAAATTTTTTTCCCTCTAATTCAATATGTTTTAAAATAACACTTTTTTACTATTTAGGTACATTAGTTCATAAATAAGTCACCTTTTAATGACTATCTTTTGTTGTTGAGTTATAAGTCTCACTTTCCATTTAATATGAGAGTTATTGGAGGAAAATGGAATTTCAGTGGCCACGAGATCGTAGCGAAGAATATTATAAAGCTGAAGATTCTATTTGTTGTTTGATTGTTTGAACGACATGGTTCGCATTTTAATTTTATCAAACGATAGACCATTTATCGTAGAAGGCTGTAAGCTAAAAAATACAACTCCACGCGGACGAAGTCTCAGGGGTTAGTTTGTTCATATTCATATATATAGTACTTATTGAATTTTTAGAAAGGTCCAGAGACTAATAATCGGCCTGCTTAAGATATAGATTAGTATTAGATTTTAACCGGCGCGAACCTTTTTATAAAACTCGGTATTCGTTACTCGTCAAAAGTGTTATCGGCGCATCTCTAATTATTACATACATTGACCTTGCTGTGGTAGGACATCACTCGGCCGTTGCTGCAACAACAGATTTGTTGCAGCGCCGATTTTCAGTGTTGCCACATGGATGACACTTAGAGTGACAGCCAGATTTAATATTTACAATATAAATGGCATTTGTCTAGACCTCACCTGAAAGGCAGTTTGGCTAACTCGCTTCCAAACTCATCCACCAGCAAAGTGTCGCGGACGCTCGCCACTGGTCCGGTCACTTTCAGTTTCAGCATATCTGTGAACGGGAAGAGTTGTGACGTCACATCTTCGATAACAGATGACAAGATTCCCAAAAGCCCTATCAACCGAACCCCCCCCCCCCATTTGATGGGGCTGATGACCCGATAGCTATCAATTCTAAGTGGAAGTATTTTAGATTGGTAACATTTGGTAAGCCACAGACTGAAACCTGAACGCGGCTTCAGTCTGGATTTAATCCGTCCATTGACGGCGGTTTGTGACACGGACAAAATTTCTACCCTAATCCAACTATATAAATCCCACCCAAACGTTTCAAACGTGTTTTATAACTTTTGTACCAGTGACGTAAACTATATTTGACCACGTCAAGTCAAGTTGCATTTAGAAAACATAATACTTCGCATCAGTCGGATAAATTTGTATGTCATTCTAATTTATTTACTACTAAAGACTTGAGTTATAATATTATCAGAATCGAAGTGAACTAGGGTCAAGTTGAATAATGTATTTAGATTATTTATTTCTGATCTAATACAAAAATAATTGTTGTACGTCTGTGCATTCATAAAAACGTATTCCATTTTTTATTACTTTTAAAAATATGGGTAAAAACTTGTTTCAGTGTTATAGTTATATTTTTTTATATAATTAAAAGTGATGGGTGTGGTACAGATTGAATGTTTTGCATGCATTACCTTTCATTGTATTTAACGGTAGGTCTTGGGTTCGAATCACGCAATTAATTAAAATACATTTCTATAGTTTCGGTTGTACAAAGTATTATAATGATACAGAAATTCAAGACTACCTACTTAACATGCCACACGGTGCAAGTGAAACCACGGTAGAAGCTATGCAATATTTACATCAGTTCCCTATTAGATATTAATTGCGTAGTAGCGTCTCCCGCGCATGACGTCATCGCGTCACTTGCAGTTCGATTTTTGAATGTTTACAATACGCGTTGTGTTCTGCGTGTTCGAATTTCGAAACTTTTTTTAAACAAGTGTTGACCATAGACTTCGAGTGTGTTTGAATGTTTTTTTTTTTTGTAAATATTTAAATAGTTTTTTTTTGCGTTGCGAAAAGTGTGTTACGGCAATTTTTAGGCTTTCCGACATTGGAATTTTTGCGTAACTGCGTGATTGGCGAGTGCCCAATTATCTAGTTGAGAGGTCAAAATATTTGTGTAATATTTAACGACGAATTACTTAAAGATGATGAACGGTTTAAAATAATATCTCTAAGTCGTTACGACCTTATAAATATCTCGATTGATTCTATATAGCGCGATACGTTATAGGTAAGAGTTACAAACATATTATGTACCGAGATACAAGAAATTAATTTGGTAATACTAACTTTTCTTTTACATAATAATAACGTTTAACAGTTTTTAACATTTTTTACTTATTCACTTTTAAAAGCATAATACAGTCTTAATAATGTTATTTTAATGCTATTCAAACAAAAAAAGTCGTCAATTAAATAAAAGTGGTCCTTATTGTTTCGTTCAATGATAGGGATTTAAAATTGTGCGTTTCGTTGTCATTAAACTAAAAAAACTATAGCGATTACCTTATCTGTGGTCATTCGGAAAATTTGTTCGAAATTGAAAATTAAATGTGTCTTGGACTAGATTATGTGCGCCGCCATTTTGGGATGGAGATCCACGTGCAATAAGGTTATTTTTTATCTGTAACGCATGTTTGTATTTTTAATTATTTATTGAAAAGGGATCTATGTGCCAAGTGCTATCGTAACGGCATGCCGTTAGTGTTACGTCGAAATGGCTTTTGGCAATTGATAGTTAACTGGCCAATAGCTATTTGTTAGTAAGGCTTACTAACTATGTACACAAACATCTTTAAAACTGCTGAAGCTAATTTTATTTAAAATAATCCTTATGTACCTAATTATATGTATGATAAACACGCTTGACTACCTATAGATGTATATAGAGAGATAAAGATACACTGAGAGCAAAACATGTTAACAGACTTATTCCTTAGTTAATTCCACATAATAATCTATACTAATATATAAAGCTGAAGTGTTTGTTTGAACGCGCTAATCTCAGGAATTACCGGTTAGAATTGAAAAAAATCATTGTGTTGGTTAGAGAATTTATCGAGAAAGGTATAGGCTATAAAACATTGCCCTGTGACGAATCCAAGCTAATGAAAATTCCGAGGAGTACGCTGCAAAAACGGTTCAAGATACTCTCTAATATTTATATATGTCTATCTTTAACGATTAACTCTCAAGAACGAAGGGAATGGACGCGACCGACGTCGTGGGTTACAGCTTAAGTTTATGAAGATGAAGGGTTTTGGATGTCCAAAATAACGGTTCTGGTGGACGAAGTCGCTGACACAGCTAGTTAATAATACAAGTACAAAGGTCGATGTTATGCTTCTTAAATACGTTATTAAATATTCAAGAAATTACCTGTATAAACATTGGGGAATAAGAAACAAATATTCAACTACTGATTTTAACTTAGCTTCTACTACTTTCAAGGGGCAATTTGAGTTGGATTTATTTTTTAATAAATTCATTAATCGATTCCTCAAAAATAGACAAACAATTGAACTAATTTGAATAATTTTACTTTACTTAAATGTTTTGATAGAATTTTGTATCTTTGTAACCAGCTTGGCTCCTATGGATGGACTGTCCTTATCCCAATTGCGATCTTTTATTAATTAAAATACACCTTATCCAAACATTCGTCAATGTTTTTATTTCATTGCATTAAGTCTTGCTCAAATATTGGTTAAAGTTGTCAAGTTTTTACTTGAGTTTTTTGCCATTTGCTAAGCTGTCTGCGACTATTGAGTTTAGGGTTCCGTGGTCATTTTGCCGTTATTTTTAATTCAATTGCTCTAGCACTAGAGGTTCTGCGCTTGAATCTTGGATATACGTTATTTATACTGTATGAACTATAAATGGTTCGGTCGGACAGAGCAGAGAAGTTTGATCAATAAAAACGTGAATATCTGTGAAACAGACACAAAGACATAGTTATATGTCTAGTTCTTGTAAAGATTAAAAGAGAGTCCTAGAAAATTATGAAATAAAGTTAATTATAATAGTGAAATATAAAAGATCTTTTACTTTAAAAAAAATAATTTTAATATAATTTTTAATTCTTTATGTTATTTTATAATAATACTAGCTGTGCCCGCGTCTTCGCCCGTGTGGAATAGTGACTTTGGGTAGAATTTTTAATAATTTAGGCTGTGTATTTATTTATAAAAGGACGCATTAAAGGCAGCCAATATGTGTTGTAAGTGCTACTTGGCCGCAACACTTCCATTCTCACTTCATATCACTCCTACTCTAACTCCCACTCTCACTCAAGAAAGTTTTTTGTTCTAGCTTCAAAAATCACGTATTTTCATATAATCTTTCATACCCCTTTTCAACCCCTAACAACCCTTACTTCGCATTAATATTAGTATAGATATAATAAAAAAAGATGCCCCGTGATCCTATAAAGGGAACCCGCTACCCTCGTCCGGTTCTTACTTGACTGTCTATTACAAATATTACTCAATGGGTATTTTTTTGTCGCAGTAACTGAGTAAAGTTTTTATTAAAAACCAGTAAGTACGATGACGTTTTGTAAGATAAATGGTTTTTTTTTTAAGTTTACCGAGAGTTCTCGAAAGCCAAATTAAGTTTAAAATCATACTTGTAATAAGAATATCGGTTTTATTTTATATGTATCGTGTGTAGTTTATTTATAGTAAAAAAATGTTTGTTTAAATAAAACACTTTAACGATTTAAAACGCGATATATTAGTTAAACTTATTTGAAAATGATTTTTAACTTCGTCCTGACGTTTCGGATACTTTGCAGCAGCCGTGGTCACCACCTTTATCTAATATATTGCGTTTTAAACCGTTAAAGTGTTTTATTTAAATAAACAAAACACTTTAACGGTTGCAATGTTTATTTGCTCCCTTTCAAAAATAAACTTGTTTACTTTATGTAAAATCAATTTCTTTGAAAAATTAATCAAAAACTTAAAATTTAATATTTCCCTTTCTTGATGTTTTTTTTGGAGGATCCATAGGGTCAATGACCTCTACTTTTTGCAATGTTTCTGAGAATAATCAATCACTTAGATTTGAAGATGGACATTAGTGGTATAGAGAATAAATAAATAAATTAAATCTTCAACCACAACAGTTAAGAACTAACTGTGTTTGTTCTTACTTGTAAATTATTAATATGCTTGATATGACCAGATATAAGTTAACATTATAGCAAAAATATTTTAACGGTTTTTAAGCGGTGGTCACGGCGAGACTTGTAAAGCATTAGAAACGTCGGGCCGTAGTTCAAATAATTTTAATTTAACTAATACAATTCGCGTTTTAAACCGTTAATAGTAATTAAAAAATCGAAAATAAATTGAAAAAGTTTTCGACTCGGGCAGGACTTGAACCGGCATGGTCAGCGTTTCGTGCCGTTGCTCTAACCAAGCTACTGAGTCATCGTTACTAGTATTTTATTTTAATGTTCAATATTTTCGTAAACACAGACAGGTAATTTATAAGAAGAACACTTGCTAAAAATTGTCAGAGAAAATAGGAGTTTCGTTCGATTCAAATTGGTCTAACATGAGAGTCGGTCTAGCTATGTTTAGATTTATAATATGTACTTACCCTCTACAACGTCAACATTGAAATGCAAGCTAGATTTAGCAGCAACCCGGAAGCGATAGTCGCATAAATCACAGCGCACGCTCAAATGCCACAGACCAACCATGGCCTGGTCTTCTGAAGGGAAGGCCGGGAGGACGGAGAGCCTGAATACATTTTTATAAATTTAACCAATTGAAGAGGCGGGAATTAAAGCTGCGACGTACTGTGCTGTACCTCGATTTTACGTACTAGCTGCGCACGCGACTTCGCGTATAATAGTTATTTTGGCCATAAAAAAATGTTTTTGCAAACCTACTGCTAATCTTTATCAATTATAGCGTCCCGTTCTTGCAAGTTATATTGTCGTGTACATTTTTTAGATCACGTAAAGAAGCATCATTCTTTCTATATATTTTTTGGTTGCTTGAATCGCTTTGGCAGCGCGCGCAACGGAACGTATTTCCATCTATTTCTTTGCTGTTATTGGTCGCAGCGTGATGTTCTAGAGCTTAAAGCTTTCCTTGAGAAACGCCCTAACCAACACGAAATCGAATCAGTATTTTTTGAGAAAAGCGTGTAGGTATATTCAAACTAGCATTCAGCTTTATAGGTATAGATTTATTATATATGTATACCTTTATACAACTTATTTAATTAATTTTATTTATTAAAATCAAATTCATATTTTTAAACATCACTAACGGTTTTAAACGCGAAGTATATTAGTTAAACTTATTCGGTAAATGTCGGTCCGTAGTTAAAATAATGTCCAATTTAGTTCAACTACTATTTTCGCGTTTTAAACCGTCAGTGTTTTGTTGAAATGTGTATTAGGTACTCGCGTAAACAAAAAGTACATGCATGTCTTCATAGAAAACATCTTTAATTTTCTCTTTGGCTTCGCGACACAGGTTAAAATTATATTTACGTACATGTCTTCGTCTGGCCTCATTCTTGGAAACACCAGGTACACCTCTCGTGGTGATAAACCCTCGAAGCTTGATGTTCTTGAGAAGGATCTGATTGATGATGCATTGTATAGGTCTATCTGTTGGCCTAGAACACATTATGTAATATCAAACAATAATATGAAATAAAATTGCTTAAAACATATAGTGTAACGATATCACATACTCATAAAACAAAGTCGCTTTTTCTGTCCCTATGTGTGCTATACAATTTTGATGCGGTTTTTTTAATAGACAGAGTGATTCAAAAGGAAGGTTTAGTTCTTTTGTAGTGTATGTATTATCAGCATGGCACCCGAGTGAAGCCAGGGGGGGGTAACATAGCATTACCGATGGTATTACTATAACAGTAAGAGTATTTTTGCAGTTTAAACAAATGTGTCCATGTGTCATTTTTTTAATAAAGAGGTAGACAAACAACCATAAGGATGGTTTATGGTTTGATGGGAGGTGAACTACTCCAGCCATAAAACATGTAATCAAGATACGATGTCGACCTATTTTGTCTTTGGACGGAAGTCTACAGACTGTAACCGAAACGCGATTATAACATTAAAAGAAAACACTCTAAACGGTTTAAAACGCCAAATTTAACTCGTCGTATTTTGTGCTAAATATCAATTACGACGACATGGCGCTAGCGTAGTAGATTTGAGTTTAACGCAAGGGATGCCCGTATTCCCCCCTTAACTACGGCAGTGTGTGACCATGAAACGTCGGGTCGTAGTTAAAGTAAGTTTATATATTTCGATTTTATAACGATTGGAAGTGTTTTATTTAAATATAACAATACTATTTCTAATAACCTCAAAACAAGGCAAAGATATTAAGGTCAACACAAAAGGGTTATGGTCGCAGCCATTTATGGCACTAGTTGCGCCGGTTTGCAATGTTGACTATATATGGAAGTTAGATTTATTACATTTCATTGTAGTATATAAATAATGATTTAATAATACACACATAGATCTCATCTAATGGTGACAATGGATAACTTTTATAATGGATCGTGGATTCGATTCCTCCCATCCTCCCTCTTGTCCACCTCCAAATTGAAAAAAATACAAGAATTTAAGAGCAACAGCACGGAACGATGACGATGCCGGTTCAAGTCCTGCCCGAGTCGAAAATTTTTTCAATTTATTTTTGATTTTTAAATAACACAAGAATTGCCAACAAAATTTGTCAATATCGTCAACATCGGTCGAGATCCCTACGGTCGTGTCTAGGTCATACCGATCTATAGTCTGTAATCTTACCATCATTAGGTGGGTACAATACAGCATGTTCTATAGCTCCTTCCAGGTATATCTTCAATGCTGTCACCCCGTTTTCCACCGGTAGCCCTAAGGATATTGCTTCTCCGCCTCCCTTCCTCATTAGAAGAGTCTAGGGGGAATTAAATGGCATTGAAAATGCAACAGTAAAATTTGTTTAAAACAATTTTTGTCGGGTTCTGTTTGTTGTGTGGATGCTGATAGTCGGTCGTGGATTTCGTGGCCAACGGATCCTACATTTTTCTTTTATATATTTTCTATAACATGTTGGACATCGTCTGGAAATCTGGATATTGTAGAAGTGGTAGGAATATCGAAATTCCGGCCAAGTCACGAACGATCAGATGAAAATGGCGTCAAGTTTAATTGAGTTTCGATTTCAGCTTGTGGATTTCCTAATACCTAAGGGGTTGTCCATTAATCACGTGTCCCTCATTGGTGATACGTAGTGAGGTTTAAGACCACCCCCCCTCCCCCTTCTCCACATCACGTGTATTTTTAGTACCTACAAAGAATCCTAAAATTTTCCGAATATTATCCTGATATAATATAAATAGGTATAAACTATAATCTTATTTTATTCTGAAATTAAGGACCATAATAAAAATGTCTACACCATTTGTTTAAAAATCGCGCATTTGACGAAAAAATAAATACACGAGATAACTTACTATACCCCTCCTCCCCCCTTGTGTTATTTTCGTGATTTTTATCCAAACCCCCCCCCCCCCTCGCTTAATGGACAAGCCTCACGGCTGGGGTCTTTCGCCTACCATCAAGTCGACCTCATGTCCTCGTATATATCATACAAAAAATCTGTTTAATGTTATTTAAGCTTACGTCAAAATTGTCATAGCCAGGGAGCTTCTTGACCCTGGCCCTCCTGGGTTGATCATCCAAAGGGTTCCATTGCTGCAGCTCAGCTAACAGTGACGTGTCCAAGTCCTGAAATGTTACGATGTATACAATCTAGATAATTTAAATGAAGCAATACTGTCTATAGTTTTCGCGAGTAGTACACATTTAAAAAAAAACCCTCCACGGTTAAAAATGCGAAATTGATTAGTAAAACTTATTTAAACAATGATTTGTAACTACGGTCAGACGTTTCTAACGGTTTGCAGCAGCCGTGGTCGCGGGGAGACTCTCCGACCATTTTAAAAATAAGTTTAACTTATATATATCGCGTTTAAAACCGTTAGTGTTACACTTAAATGTGTACACTCGCGTAAACTATAGACAATACTTAAATAATTCAATAAAAAATCTTTGTTCGTTTGAACGCGCCTATCTCTAACACTGTTAGTTAGTCCATCTGTCTAAGTTTTGCAGCAACCGTGGTCACGAGAAGGTTAAAGAAGAAGTAACATTCTACGGCTTTGATATCCCACCTTCCTCTCTTTATTATAAACACCAGAGGGGATTTTTGCAATTCATAGTCAAAATATATTTCGCGTTTTGAACCTTGCAATCTAAATTTTTAACTCGGCGGGTACATCAGTCTCCATGCTGTCTTCGTTCACTAACTTTTTTGTTTGGAATACCTGAACGGTGGAGAGCAGCAAATTAATTATTTGACCTTTGCATTTCGTTCAGCTGTTGAATGATTCCCAAGTCGCGACTACCTGATAAACCGCTTTATTTTTAAACCGCGTGGGTCGTAATCCTTTTCACGGTCGACTCAGTTTTAAATAATGATGATTTGTCGATTCGGAAACGATTGAATTATCTTTTCGTTCATTTGAAGCTTGGTTGCGAAAAACTTTTTAGGACTAAATAGATTGCCAGATTGAATAAATTTATAGTATTAAAAAAATATGTATAAAAAATCATACCGATATTGGCAACGCGAAGGGTAGGACTTCGCCCTCCGTGTGCGAGGAGATGTTTTTCAAATCCTGCAGCGCCAGTTCAGATTCTGCCGAAGGGTAGTTTGGGTCCGTCCATATAGTGTACACCTGGAAAATGGATTAGTAAATTTAAAAATCCATTATAAATTAAAATAAAATACGACCTGGGCAGGAATTAAAAAAAAAACAAAACAATTTAAAATCGGGTTTTCATTTAAATAGTGCCATCATGAATTCTATAAAACGCACCGTGTCTAATAGGAGCGAAGGAACAAAATTATTCATCTTTATGGGTTTCTGGTGCATACGCCGCGAACTAGGTTCAAGATATCCAAAAACTATGTAGACTAGAATGATTCTCTGAATGATCTAAAAAAAGGCCGTGACACTATGTTTGAAGATAAATTTATAACAACGGGCCGCGACTAACGTCGTGGGAAACGGCTTCTAAATGTAAATATAGAGGAAGTGTGCTAAAACGCGGAGGAAATCACTGACACAGCTAGCAATGAATATAATCTACTTTCACCTTTAATCGCTTCTCCACCAAGGCTCGTAGGGCCAGCGGCAACCGCTGTGGATCTCCTGGCGCCTTATCAGTCACTAGGAATAGTGCGCTGTCATATGGAACTAGCTTAGCCGCTGACGCCAGCGCTCGCATGGTTCCATCATTGGTAGAGTCCGTGTAAACATCCTGTATACAAAGTCATTTATCAATTTATACTAATATTATATAGCTGAAGAGTTTGTTTGTTTGTTTGAGCGCGGTAAACTCAAAAACAACTGGTTCGAATAAAGAAATGCCTATCTTTTAAGATTAACTGGTAAGAACCGTTTTTATGGCAATCAAATTTGAATACTATCTGTAGTTTACGCGAGTAGTACACGTCTTAAAAAAAAACTCTTTAACGGATTTAAACATGATATATATATTAGTTAAACTTTTTTGAAAATAATTTTAACTACGGCCCGGCGTTCCGGCTGCAATGCGAATTTGCATTGCATTTCGAATAATTTCCAAACAAGTTAAACTAATATGGATCTCGTTTAAACCGCTAAAGTGTTTTATTTAATCGAGATAAAATTCACTTTCGGCTTATGACCTTACCGCGTGGAATATGGTTTGTCATCGTCTTATGACAATACAGACGATACGCAAATTAAAAGTACGTACATATGTATGTACAGTGTGATCTTAAATATCGATGTTGACGGGCTAAGCTAATGGTAGCAATGTATGGCTAATAATGGGTGATGGGTTCGATTTCCGCCTGGTCTAACATGTTCCTAATCTGTTAATTATATTTCTGAAACTTGGTCTGTTTATATGGGCGGAAAGAAGATCGTAAATTCAGTCCGGGTCACGAACCACCGTCCAATGAAAGATCCGTAAAAAATCGCGTTCGGATGAGCATCTTGTTTAGATATTTTCCCTTCTGTCACGCAAACCCCATGGGTATCTGTGTACCTCTATTATAAAAAAACGATCATACTTGTATATTTTTTGTGAAATATCCTGATTAACTGTCAGCCTACCAGTGTTTAAACAATATGCGTATAAAAAGAATATATAAAACACTGGTGCACATACTCCGGCCGCCGACGGCAAAAATAGTATTTAAATAAAACACTTTAACGGTTTAAAACGCGATATATGATGCGATTTCGGATGCTTTGCAGCAGCCGTGGTCACGGGGGAAAAACGTTGGGCCGTAGTTAAAAATAATTTTCATATAAGTTTAACTAATATATTGCGTTTTAAACCGTTAAAGTGTTTTATTTAAATGTGTACTACTCGCGTAAATTATAGACAGTATTTGCAAAAATAGTACTCAAATTAATAAATTCTTTTTTAAATTTTAATACATTATTATCAATTCTTTGTCGTCTTTGATTACTTATACTGGTGGCCCGCCATCAGTTCATGATATGCCCGAGTCTTATTAACCTGTCCAGTGTAAATGTCAGGTTACACTAGATCATTATTATGTAATAATCTCACCGTCTGCAATAGAGTGATTGCTTTAACAAAGGGGTTCCACCTATCCAGCTGGATTCTTCTCACTCATAAAAGTGAGATAGACCCACTAAGCGTTTATGCTTATTATTGTATTGAATAAAAGTTTGCGTAAACAAGGTGCAACACTTTTGTCAACTTTAAGCATATATATCACTAAACTTAGGTTAAGCGTTGAAGCTTACAAATCCTGTTTTATATCGTTTAAAGTGGCGCTATTTTTAGAGCAGCATGTATACAGGCAGATACGCGAATTAGTGGAATATAACAGAATATATTTTAATAACTTATCTTTCAATAGCGTGTTATTTTGTGAGTATTTTAAAAGCATGTCTCGTTTAATATCGTTGTATATTATCTTGACTTTAACGGCTCAAAACGGGATATATTTTAGTTTCGGATACTTTGCAGCAGCCGTGGTCACGTAGTTAAAAATAATTTTCAAACAAGTTCAACTAAAATATATCGCGTTTTAAAGCGTTAAAGTGTTTTATTTAAATACTTAAAATTCTCGTTAGTTTTCGATGTGAACACACTTTATATTTCTTTCTTCTATATACGTACATTTTTTGTTAACATTAATGTTAATCGATAATAAAAAAAGAATTTTAAAAATCTATCATTTACAAATAAATATTTACGGGTTAAATGTTTCTAAATATGTACATAAGTATTATACTCACTTGATACTTGCGCAGGAGTTTCGTTAGCGCGTTACCAACGGCCCGATCGCCAGCGGTCGTCGTTGCCGGTTGAAGGTTGTGTCGCGAGCGCCAGTTTACCCCTGAAAGAGAAAATGATAATTATATACAGCTGTACCCGCGACTTTCTCCGCTCGGAATAGTTACTTTGGGTATTAAAATTTAATTTTGCAACAAACTAACTTAAATATTAATTATAGATATTACCCACGATGTCGATCGCGACCCGGCGTTCTTGCGAGTCAATCTTAAAAGATAGACATATAGTAGAGGAATATATTTTTTTTCATTTTTTTTTGTTTCTTGATCGGTTTCCACAGCCCACGCATCGGAAGCTTTCAAAGATAAATAATTATCTCCGTCTTTTCTACATTTTCCTGTTTCTTCGCTCTTATTGATAGCAGTGTAATATTGTATAGCCTAAAGCCTTCCTCGATAAATGCAACTCTATCCAACGAAAAACATACTTTTCAATTCGAACCACTGGATCCTGACATAAGCACATTCAAACAGCTCTGCCTTATAATATTAGTATAAATTTCTATAGAAAACTCTCTGTAATTTTAGCATCACTTTTTCATGCATTTTTCTACGTCCTGATTATGGTTATATTAGTATGTAACAATGGACCATGTACTCATACATTTTTTGATTCGAGAACACTAAATATTCTCCTTAGTTAGGCGTGAAATTCCCAAACGATTCTAACACGACAGTTATTGTGTTACGTTCAAGTTTGCCACGAGTTGCGAAGGTATTTTAATACACAATAATCTTTTATTTTGAACTGTGGTTATACAAATGAGTCGTTACTCGTACATTAAATATATAATCTTAAAAAGGGTTTTTGAGGGTTCCGTAGTCCAAAGTATAAAATGGGACCAATTAACCGTCAGTTCCCTCTGTATGTTTTAACTGGTTATGTTTCATGAACCGCGTCATTTTTAGAGTTGGAAAGGTGTTTCTGATGGTGCTATAAGTATCAGCAAAAAAGATAAATAGCTAAGGGGAATCCAACGAAAAACGATTGTTTTTAAATTTTAGTATATGGTTGCTTGGAAGACTTATTTAGCTAAAAATCAGCCGATTTTATCAATTTTATATTGTGTATGTTTTGTGTAAAAAAAGACTATTTCTATTTATTGTATTTGTATGGTAACTGGTAGGCACTTATAATAACTTAGCTATATAAAACGTTGTACCAAGTTAGTGTAAAAGTTGTATAGCATTCATCTAATAAACGAATGCTTGATTAAAATGTGAAGTATTTGATGTTAGTGTCAAAAGAGTTCAACGCGCGTACAGCTCTCTTGTTCATTAATTGGTATACATTAAATGAATTAGGAAAATAAATATCGAATAATATACTTAAAAGATTGACGAATATGAAGTTCTCGTTTTAATGACAGAAGAGGGCAGCCAAGTATGCAGCAGCAGTAGCAGCAGCGTGCGCATTAGAAACGAAAAAGATAAAAAAAATTCCCCCTTTTTTTTACATTTCCCACTGCACAAAAATATATTTTCAATTCGAACCAGTTATTCCTGAGATTAGCGCGTTCATACAAACAAACTCTTTAGCTTTTGCTTTGGCTATTTGAGAAGTAGCTGAATGTAATCTAAACAAATTTGGACTTAACTGTATTGGCGTTGGCTAAGTTCAATTATTTTGTTTGTTACTTATTCGGCTAAACGGTACGACCATTTTGATAATTATATTGGTAACTTATCCGAATTCTTTTGTGCTTTGCAAAATCGTTTATAAATAGACGTATTTACTTTAGATACGTTATTTTTCATAATTTAATTCTTTAGGAGCAAAGCCAGGGCTGCGCGCTAGTGTTCTACTGTTGTCTAAACCCCGCCACGCATCGTCGACCAAATGGGCCGAAACGAATCGGCGACAATCTCTTACCAGATAGTCAAGGCCGAAAAGGTGTCACAATTGATATTATAATTTTTGTTGGTGCAAATATCTAAGAGAGTTGTGATCGTCTCGTGGTATTTACGACTTTTGGTTCTAAGGTCTTGAATTCGATGTCTGGTC
Organism: Leptosia nina; assembly: GCA_963661955.1. NCBI lineage: Eukaryota > Metazoa > Arthropoda > Insecta > Lepidoptera > Pieridae > Leptosia > Leptosia nina. The sequence continues at coordinate 22,026 of CAVLEF010000030.1, forward strand.
GTGCAACAAAATGTTAACCTCAGTTACATTTTGAAAGATACATAAATAAAAATATCGTAAATAATATTTATTTTTTGTTTCAGGTTAGTTTAACCGATTCTTGCAGAGCCACACACTATATTGTATGTATAACTGTCTGTGTTGTCTATACCAATCGGCTTGAAATTTTATGAAATGTCGTCATTATAATGCATGAAGTAAATAAGTTACTCACACTTTTCATTCCATAAAAAATCCGGTTTCCAAATGTGTATACACTAAAGAAAAACATTTTAAGGAATAAATAATTATTTTTTGCGTATTGCAATTCTCATGAAGTTTATATTGGAACTAGCTGTATCAGCGACAACGTCCGCGTAGAATTGTTATTTTTGTACATACATCTTAGAGAAATGAAGCTATTACGCACAACGTCGATCGCGTCCCATTGTTTTCGTAAGTTAAATATAGAGTCGTCGACATTTTTTCGACCATTAAAAGAGGAATCATCCATTACTACATATTTTGGGTATCCTGAACCGTTTTCGCAGCCTACGCATCGGAAACTCATAAAGTTGAATAATTTTCCCCGTGATTTCGACATTATCCGCTGTTTTCTTCGCTCCTATTAGACACAGTGTGATGTTTTACCAACCAGTTATTTCTGAGATTAGCGTGTTTCAACAAACTCTTCAGGTTTATGTATTAGTATAAATAAAACCGGCGATAGAAGTCTACGTAAATATATCGCTATTACAAGAATCGCCCCCCGATTACAATGCGACATTTTTCCCATAGCGCGACTTACATAACGTGTAATTGCGAATTCTCATAATTTATTGACGATAATTGACGTTTTACGGTCAGCACGGCAATGCGTCGCATAGTTTTTCATTAGCGTTTTATAGCATAACTTGCGACTGCTTAATTAAAAACGCTATTTTCATTATTAAAATAGCATTTTTGATTACACATTTTTCACTTCTTATGCTGGCTAAAAAAAATAACTGATATTTAATATGATTTAAATAGATCATTTAGTTTAGACGTAATGTGCATACAAATAAAAGCGAAACCCTTTCCACCGCGTCAATTATTCTTTCCCTAACTCTTAAATTATTTTCATTCGTTTCGTTCGGTCTTGCTTTTCATATTTTTTTTCATGGAACATGTCAGACTTCGTCTGGAAATATGGATTTGAAATGGGCGTTGGGAATATCGACAATCCGTCTGGGCCACGAACCGCCGTCCACAGATGAAAAAGTTTAATCGCGATTCGGTTTCAGTCTGTGGATTTCAGAATATCGAAAGCATATAGACATAGGTCGACATCACATCTTTTAAATAAAACACTTCAACGGTTTAAAACGCGATATATTAGTTAAACTTATTGAAAATGATTTTTAACTTCGGCCCGACGTTTCGGATGCTTTGCAGCAGCCGTGGTCGCGGGGAGATCGCATCTTTTTTTAGATATTACATGGCTGGATTATTTCACCTACCATCAAGTGAACTTCGTGCTTCTCCTCCTCTATCATAAAAAACAACAGCGGGAATCGAACACGCGAACCGTGGATTGTGAGCCGTGAATTGCTACCACTACACCAACTAGCTCGTCGGAACTATCTCTTTCTCTAATCGTTATATATAATAGCTTATATAACACTATGTCACTTATGCTTATTTATGCGCGTAGTTACATCACTATTATTCAAGTTCTAAGCGACAATTACTGCCTTTTTGTGTCCAAGCTAATGATTATGTCGATATATCATTTAATTTTATTGTTTTTCTAGATGCTTGAGACCATTTATTTTCAACCAGAAGGTGATTTTAATAGGTTTGTTGGTCCATCTGTAGTGGGTCCAACATGCCGATTATTATTAACCGACTTAAAAAAAAAGAGTTTTTCGATTCGACAGAACAACTTTCTCGTTTATAAACCGATTGTGATGATATTTTATAGATAAAGTTATTTTAAGATATTGCCACATTAGGACTTTATTTGGCACCGGCTGAAAAATTATTAAATATTTGAAAACTTCATTCATGTGAAACATGATGGCATTATATAAATTAAAAATCGGTTATAAATTGTAAAATTACCGCTATTTAGTCGATTCTTAATTTTTTTTATTAAATCACTTCTAGTTAACTACGTCGATATACGCATTACGTTGAGCGAATTGCATTATTTTTTGTCTCTGGGTATACCGGCTGATTTTAGTTGTATTTCGCGTCTTTTTTATTGAATTGTTAATCCTCGTAGCAAGCGATCCATCTTAGTAGACTGTCTCTAGTTTACGCGAATATTACACATTAAAATAAATAAATTTAATTTAACAACGTCGGTGACCATGAGGCTGAGACAGAGCTAAATTGAAATTAAGTTAATAGATTCCACGTTTTAAACGTCAACCTATATAACATTTATTTGAACCATGGCCGGAAGTTTCGGATGCCGTATCGTGGTTACGGTTACTGCAAAGTATTTTATGTAAATAATTTTAACGAAACTTCTCTAAAGGCAGTAAAGGGATCAACTGTTCTTTGCTTCAAGCATATGGGAATAGATAGGGCTTCCTCCCATAAAAGAACTTACCATTGGCATCATATCCCACTATAACTATGTCCGTCAGGTTCAGCCCATCTGACACCAGGTCGTTCCAAACTGCAAGCGCTCTAGATAATGCAGCTGGTCGCAGAGGCACCAACACCCCAGCCGGCGGTCGAAGCCAAGAATCCTCCAGCCAAGATCGAAGTGTGGAGGTCTTGCTTAGAGCTGGTGTGGGTTTGGGCTTGTAGGTTCTGGTCTCGGGGGGTGGTTTGGCATCCGCTGGAAGGAAAGAGATTTTGGGTCGTTATTAATAGGTTGCTAATCTAGGCAGTAGTCCATTCTTTCTAAAAAACCGCTCAGGAGAGGGTTTCAGGAGCATAGACCCACCACAATACCACCAAACATGTATACGGAAACAGTAAAATTTTGATTTTGAATTGACACTGGTCCCAGTATCGGTTGGTGGGTTTTAACGTGAGTTTAGTTGTAAGAGGCTGACGAGACACATCTACTCTGTAACGCAGGCTAGTACCGGACATTTATTGGAAAACATAACTACCTAAGTATGATTTCTCTAGCTTGAATGAACTTGGGACCTCGTGGTCTGGAGTCAAATGCACTTAGCACCAGACCAATGAGGCGGTTTATAGGGAGAAAGACTAGGAATGTTTCATGTCTTAGTTTATAGTAGGAAAGGAATCGATTACTTGCAACAAGCTTTGAGCTAGTTTTAATAACGTTACAGCTGTTAACTCGTAGAAAGTACAAGTGAATTATACGAAGGAAAACTAGCAATTTGTCAGAGATTTGTCGTGTTATCGCCTCTCGACTTACTCGCTTGTATGAGCCGCTTGTTACAGAAGCTCAATTAATAAGGTCCTAAATTCGATTCCAATTACTCACTATTTTACTGTCCTTATCAAAAATTCATAATATAGAGAGCAACACATTCAAATCAAAATGTTCTCGTATCACCAATGTTTTAGAATTTATAATCCAAAGCCAAAAAAGGTCGACAGCGCATCTGCTCTGATCTATGGCTGGACAATTTCACCTATTGTCAGGTGCACTCCATGCTGGTCTGTCTTCTGATAAAAATAATGATACTAGGCCAGAATGAATAATTCGACGGTGACGAGTAGGACACGGTAACTCTATTGCTGAGAGCACGGAATGCTGTAGACGCCAGTTCATGTCTTGCCCGTGCCATACTTTGAGGATAGACAAAGATAGGGTTAATTTGATGGCAAGTGATACACTCCAGCCTATAGCATCCAAGCTATGTCCGTTGCGCCGTCGACCTATTTTGGCTTTGGATATTCGGAAATCCACAGACCCGGACGGATTTTCTTTATAGTTATATTATATATATGTACTATAGTTTATCTCACCCATTTAATACATAGATTTGCAGACGAAACGACATGTTAAAAAAATAATTGAAAAATTAGGAACATGATGGACCTGGTGGAGATCGAATTACCAGCTATAAGAATGATTAGAAAACGAATAACTACTTACAACTGTCTGTTTTTGGGTTTCGCTGCCCCGACGTCTCCAATTCTTCATCCAGTTCAGATATATTTGGTGAGATGCCGTCAATAGCATCGGCAGCTCTTGTTGTAGTTAATATTGGTTCCATCTGCAATGTTGCAAATCGTAGTGTGATCTTAACTAATATAATAAAGTAAGGTGTGTTTAAATAATACACTTTAACGGTTTAAAACGCGATACATTAGTTAAACTTATTTGAAAATTATTTTTAACTTCGGCCCGACGTTTCGGATGGTTTGCAGCAGCCGTTGTCACGGGGAGAGAAAATCATTTTCAAATAAGTTTAATAATATATCCTTTTAAACTTTAAACCGAGTTAAATTGTTTTATTTAAATACAACACCGATTCCGTGGGTAAGAAAATACTTGTAATTACATAGTAATTTCTTTAGCTTGTTTTCTATCAATAAATGTAACAAACAAATTCTTAACAATACCTGCTCATTGTTATCTTGACTTTGTGCGTCTACCTCCCTAACGTAAACAGTATTGTCTAGCGACATAGTGAACGGTTCCGTCGCTGTTGCGTCCTGTATCGTTGTTTCAGATCCATCTGTTGAATCCGTCTCTGCTTTTATATCTGTGTCTTCTCTTACATCTGTGTCTGCTTCTGTAGTATATCTGTATGTCCTGTCTGCTTCTGTATTATATCTGTACGCTCTGTCCGCTTCCGTGTCTAGTACGTCTACGTAAGTCTCGTTCTCGCCTGACAGATTGACGTCCTCGCAGTTGCTTCCGAATATTGCTAATAGCAGTAAGAGGGTAGTTTTGGAAGCCATCGTCGCATAATGTATCTGTGGATAAAAATATCTATTATAAACCTGGAGTACATTGTTAGTATTTTTTTAATCTAGCGGACAAATTTTTTTTTGTACAAAAGTTTATAGGTTGCGTTATTTTCGTTTGAGTGTAAATTCTTTGTACTTACATGCTCAAAATCAAAGAGATTCGTTACTTAGTAACGCTGTAAACAAATGGCTAACAAACTCATGTTCTGGGAAATCTGGTTATTAATTGTGCGCTGCCTTTACGAACCACAGTCAACAGATGGAAAAGCCATGAAGTGTAAATTTTCCACTTGCAGTCTGTCAATTTTCGAATTAACAAAGAATTGTGACGTAGATCGACTATCACTTTAACTTCTTGTATGACTGGGCTACTTCACCTTTCATCATCATATCATCGAGTGAACCACATGCTGACTTGTCTTTCGCTACCAAAAAATACTGTATCTAGTTTACACGAGTAGTTCACATTTAAATAAAACATTTCAACGGTTTATAACGCGAAATATATTAGTGAAACTTATTCAAAATTTATCTCAACTACGGCCCGACGTTTCGGAAGCTTTGCAGCAGCTAAGTCTCCCCGTGGCCACGTTTTATTTAAATAAACTTTAATTAAATTCCGGTAGCGAGGTAAAACAATATATACATTATGCAGCTATCGACATTCAAAATTGTTGTTTACGAACTTGATGTGGAGCAAAAAAAGACAAAAAAGCTTTCGGAATTCAGATACCTCGCGTTTTCGGAGCACGTGCTGCTCAATTAAGAACAGGATTCCATCGCATAAAAAGTGTATTGAGAATATTAACTTCGGTTCCGTAGATTGATTTCGCTTTGTGTTAGCTACTGGGTGTGACATAACTTATAATATATAGGTACTAGCTTCAATTTTCTTATCTATTCCAGTGTTAAATTCTGTCTGTAGTTGACGGGCTCGTTGGTATTATGGTAGCGATGTAAGGCTAATGATCAACGGGTCGCGAGTTCGATCCCCATCGGGTCTAACATGTTTCAAATTTTTCAAGTTTATGAAACATGTTTGACTTCGCCTGGAAATCGGATATTAAATTGGTGGTAGGATTATAGAAATTCCGTCCAGGTCACGACCACCGTCTACAGATGAGATAGCCGTGAAGCTTAATCGCGTTTCGGTTATGTGGATTTCCGAATTTCCAAAGCCTAAATAGCTCGAGAGCGCATCTTTAGGTGCTATAGGCGGGGTATGTACCATCAAATAAACCCTATGCCTGTCTATCCTCCTCTTTCGTTATGTATTATTCTTTCTGTAACACTTTAATATAAAACCTTTTTAACGGTTTAAAACGTTCAATATATTAGGATAACGTATGTTCGACTGCTCTAAATCGAGCTTACTGTCGAATCATAATTACAACTTCGTTACGTTAATATTTCGCGTTTTAAACAGTTGTAAGTTTCATTTGAATATTAGTGGTTCCCTGCATTTTACCGCAGATCTCCAATAACTCGCTAAGGCCGAGACATAATGACTGAGTCATTAGCCCTTCGGTGACGTAATCTCGATTGTATAAGAGAAAACTTAACACCACAGAGCATACTAAGTTACGGCGACGGAACATTTCTTTACATATAACTATCTGCGCTGTGTTCGCTCGTGGTTTGCGATACTAAAAATGGCCCCAGTTACTTGTTTTTGTCTCGTCAAATACCATTTTGCCCTTTCTACTAGGCCTTAGTAGATTTTCTTCTTCCGGTACATCATCATCAATAATAATAAAGATATTATTATAGACGGTAGATATTTTAATTTTATCTATACTAATATATAAAGCTGAAGAGTTTGTTCCTTTGAACGCGCTAATCAGGGGCTACGAGTTCGAATTGAAAAATGATTTTTGGATTGGTTAGAGCATTTATCGAGGAAGGCTGTATTGAAGGCTAAAACATCGCCCTGTGACTAATACAAGCGAAGTTGAACAGGAAGTTTGCAAAAAACAAATTTTGAATATGCCCATAATAGTTACTATTCTACGCGGACGACGTCGGTGACACAGCTAGTTAATTATTTTTGTAATATTAAGTAATTTAAAGTTTATTTGGATCACGTCGCAAAAAGCCTTCTACAGACTAGACCATGATTTACCAGACGGTTTCCGGGCTTTAGATAAGAGGTTTTACGTCGGATCTCCAGAGAGCTTTTGTACTTTTTGATGTCCATACTTTTGAAGACGCTCGTCACCCTGCCTCATTTACTACACCCGTCAACATCCTAATGTGCCAGCATGCTTAGATAGATACATACTATCAAGAAGTTATATATTATGTGAAAATCTGGATATTAAGTGGTGGAAATATGGAGTATGTAGGAGTACCTTCTGATCATTTGAACAAGGATCTTTCTGGTCATTTTATAAATTATGTACATAATGTCTAAAGGACGTCAGCGCATCTTCGTGACGTTTAAATCATTTGCGAAAAATTTAAAAAAGAATTTGGACGTTATACGAATATTTTTATTTTTATCAGAATATTCCCCACTCTTGGCAAATGTGTTGCAGGATTTATTGTACGCTTATGTCATAGCACACATTCATCATGAACGTTAATATTGGTTGATTTCGTAAGCGTTGCATCAATTTCGGGTCAGCTGTTTCACCGGTTTGCGTGGAAAATTTTGCGTTTCGAGATATTAAAGAAGGTAGACGGCTCGAAGTGCCAGATAAATTGCTTATAAAATTGTATTTATTATTACAATAAATATATTAAACCAATAATATTCATAAACTGGCTGTGTAAGCGACTTCGTCCACGAGAAACGTTATTTTTGGAAATTCAAATTCGTTCTTGCAAGTTAATTATAAAAGATAGACATATAGCGTCGTGGACTTTTTTTAGATCAATTAAAAATTAATTATTCCTTCATACATATTTTTTGGGTACCTTTACCTTTTTTAACAAACTCTTCAGCTTTATATATGAAGTATAGATGACGGTAAAAAATTCAATTTCAGAGACATTTAGGTACGTATAAGTATGTATTATATATAATCAGTTTGCATTGCAATTTTAATATTACCGTTTCTTACTGTCTATAGTTTACGCCGAAAGAACGCATTTTAATAAAAACACTTTAAAACCGTTTAAAACTCTTATATTGGTTAAACTCTCCCGTGAAACGTTAGGCTGTAGTTAAAATAGCTTGTAAACAAGTTTACTTATGTATTTCACGTTTAAAACAGTTAAAGTGTTTTACTTAAATTACCAGTTCTATCTGCGCTACGTATAAGACGAATGTCACAACACTTGTAAAATGTCCTTTGAGTTCACATTGCGGTGTGTTGATCCCGGAACGATGCGCGCGCGCATCTCGACTACCTTGCGCATACCGCCATTAATTATCCCATCGACAATGCATACATAGGAAGTCACTCGACTTGACATTCTTCAAGTAAGAATAAGATAGACAGGTAAAAGGCGTATAGGTTAATATTTTATTCAGGAAAGTTAATAATCCCCGAATATAATTTGTTTTACATGAATTTCCTAAGGGTTGCCTAAAAGAGATCGCTTAGTGCAAAAGAACTCCGCTGGTGTTGCTGTTGACCATGCCGCAAGGCTTCTGAAACGTTGGGTCTTAGTAAAAAAAATACCGTATATATTTCACGTTTAAAGTTGAAAGTCTTTTATTTAAACAACAGATGTTTAAATGAAAACGTTTTTTTTAACGTTGAAACGGTAATATTAAAATTGGAATGCAAACTGATTATTTTATTTTTTGACATTATGAAATTATACAATAATAATGGCTCATCGCTCCCTTGATCGCGACCACAGCTGCTGCAAAGCATCCTAATTTCGGGTGAATAAAAGTATCAATGTATTATTGAACCGTCAAAAATCGTTTTCATCATTGTGTTTTATACGACACAATGTCTAAAAATTGTAACGTTTTATCAGCTCGAATATATTATAGAACTTTTAATAGAAGCAAATTAGAGATTTAAGTAAATATTACGGAGTGCATCGTTGTTTAAGTAGTACACAAATAATTATAAATTTGCATTCACACCACGTACAAGGTTGTAAGATTCTTGTTTTTCCGGGTAAAACATTTTAAGGCCGGTCATCCACTATCGACCGAAAAAGGAAACATCTACATTTTTTATTTGTTAGACTTAAGAACAGCATTATAACATGTTTAAGAAAAATTATTACTATAGATGAAAAAAATATATACTTCAGTGCCTAAAACAGTTTAGAAGCGTAACTATTGCACAGTAGTTAATATAAGAAAAACACTTAACTGTTTAAAACACGAAATACTAATATTCTCTCGTATTCGACCCCAATGATTCAGACCGTGTTCATGTAATTGTAAAGAACGACATTCAATGGATTTTCTTTATTACTTCAGGGAATAATTCTTTTAAATATTGTCTTTAATTTACGCGAGTAGTACATAATTAAATAAAACACTTTAATGGTTTTAAACGAAATGTTTAAACTTAAATACTGTCTATAGTTACGCGAGTAGTACCTTATTTTTTCGATATATATTTTTTTCAAATAAGTTTAACTAATATATATCTCGTTTTATACAGTTAAAGTGTTTTATTTTAATAATTCTGCTATATATATTTTTCTCTACATTGAACCGTTTTCGCAGCGCACGGAACGAAATCACTTAAAGGTGAATAATTTTTCTCGTTTTTTTTCACATTTCCCACTGTTCATTCGCTTCTATTGGTCGCAGCCTGTTTTATAGCCTAAGCCTTCCATAATAAATGGCACGACATGAAACAATTTCTTATTGCGAGCCAATTTATAATATAATAGCTAAGAATAGCACTGTTAAAGTGCTGTAATCAATACCTTGTATTTAATTACATCTCGAAAATGTGGTACAGATAAAAGCACGCCAAATATTCACAAATTCTCCTTGACCCACAATTGTTGTCACTTGCCAAGAGGAAGTTAACTTGGCCGTTATAGACACGACTTGTCGTCGCTTACTCGGATTCGTTGATATTCAAATTCTAAATTAGTAATTATAGATTGGAAATATCGACACAGGCGAGATTCGAACCCACGACGTAGCGTTTTGTGCCTTTAGTGCCTCGTGTCATAATCTTTAAAAAGTGTCTCGTGTAAGACTAAATTATGCAAATTTATTTAATCATTCAAGAAAGCTTTTGTTACTTAACTATATGGTATATAGTTAAAAATTAGTTTTTATGAATGTTTCGCATTTACTGCTTAACAGATTGACCGATTCTGATGGTGCTTCTAATTTTTAGCTCTACTATTCAAACGCCTAGTAGTTCAACCGATCAGACTTGCCACTCCCAGGTTCGAATCGTGGTATAAAAAAATGTTTCAGCCGAGCACGACGCACCATGTCAATTGTAGGTATTGTCTGTAAGTGTAAGAGTTCAATAAAACTCGTTTGACGGTGTAATTACTTGTTAATAAGATATGTTGGATCAGGACACAGAATTGTGTTCGCCCTATGCCCCCAACTGGTAAATAGGATTTCACAAAAATATTTTTATGCAGATAAGAAGGTTCTTTTTCTTAACTCTTGCCTGTGTTTCACCCGGATAGTGTTTTTGGTCTCTTTAGAAACTTAGTCCCACTCTCTTTCTTCTATTATCTTCTAAAATAATTTGTCGCTGTATTTTTTTTTTTGATCTTTTTGATACGATTTTTTGTTTCCTAACCATTTTCCCAACGAAAAAAAAAAAAAAAATTTTTTCTTGAACCATCTTCAGAGATTAGTACGTTCAAACAAATTCTTCATTTATAATAATAGTATAAATTGACAAATAACAATAAATGGATGGAGCGGCGTGAATTAACTAGTCGTAATTAATCAATAATTTATTGGGTGGAAGTAATGAATATTGGCTGCGCGTGACCGCAAATTTGAATATATTTAGTAAACAAAGCGAGGACCGGTTTTGTCATACAATACGCGCAGGTGCCTAGAATCATTTCGCTGTTAATTTATTAGCTAGAGCTTTTGACTAAGTATTTACATAAATTAAAAATTTATCTAGAAAAAATACATAGGCGGAAATCGAACTGGCATCCACAGCGTTTCGTGACACGATAACTCAATCGGTTAGAGCAATGCAACTGTGGCGGCAGTTCAAGTCTGCCCCTGTATTTATTTTTACTAAAGAGATTTTTAATGTATACAACGCCATCATGTGCCATACGCCATAACGTGTAGTAATGTAATATTTAAGTACATTTATCTACTGTTTGAGACATATTTATGTGAAAATTTCATTCATATAGATAGAGCCGTTTTGGTGAAATTTTTACTTTAAGAACAAGTAAGCATATCCAAGATAAAAATTGCGTGTCCAAATGTCAGTTTAAATAAAACACTTTTAACGGTTTAAAACGCGCTATATATTAGGTAATTTAAAAATAACTACCACCCGACGATTGGTCACTCTCAGCAGCTACCGTTACGGGGTAAGTATGTAGTTTAATATGTTGTTTTCAACTGTTAAAAATGTTTTATTTATCCACGACCGTGAGTGCTACAAGCGTTTTCGTTTATAATGTTAGTAGGAAGTCTGTTTGTTCTCGCGACTAGCATAATTATTAACACGAAGCAAACATTTTTTTATAGTTTTTTTATCAACTATGTTATTGATGCTAAATTTGTCGTATGATTTTTATTAATAGCTTTTTTCTCTTTCGTGAATAAGTTGTTTTGAGCGACGAGTTTTTCCGAGTACTCGTTTGTACGGTCAGCAATGTTAAAAAATATTTTTTTTCTCTGTATTTGAATATATGAGAAAGAGAATATACAAGAGACAAGTCTAGTAGTTTATGCAGACGACTTGTTATGTCCGGCATTCGATTCTCGGTTGTGTGCTGTAAAGAAACTTTGACACGAGCTTTGGTGAACGACAATATCATATAGAAAGCTCCTAGAACAAATTCATACGTGTCAATCTATTATACAAACTTTGATTTCAGTCTGTTTGGTTCTATATTCAAAACCAATAGGGCGAATCAAATCTACGTGTTACATGGCATTAAGTAAACGCCACTCTGACCACCACCAAAAAACAGTTAGTTTTAAGCATAAAAATTAAATGTTTTTTTTTGCTGGCCGTAAAAATGTACAAACACATCGTGATTTATAAAGTATGAGTAAATAAGCGGAGATTACGATCAGTTAAATACAAGATATTTAAATATTATCATAATATCGTGATCTTTCGCAACTTAGTAAGCGTGTGTTTACTTATTTGTTACTATAGACACATTTTATTTTTTTATTTAACGTTTTTAACGTATTTATATTCATATGACAATATTTTTTTTTGCCATATGAAGTAATTCGTCGAAATTTGAGTCCCATAGTGACGATTTTCGTGACTTTGTCTCAAAATATAGATAGCATTTACGCGTATTAACTCTAACTTGGTGTAAATCATGTTTTTTTTAATCCTTATTAGACAACGAAAATTACTGTCTGTACTGCACTAATTTTAAAGGCTCCCGCTCTCTGGTTTAATTATTTAGACCCATTTCAAATTCGACGTTATGTAATTTAAAATTCGAAAACAAATTGAAAAAAATTCGATTCGGGCAGGACTTGAACCGGCATCGTTAGTGTTCCGTGCTGTTGCTCTACCAATTGAGCTACCGAGTCAGGTTGTTGGTAGAGCGAGAGCGCTGACGATGCCGATTCAAGTTCTGCCCGATACTCGAACATTTTTTTAATTTGTTTTCGATTTTTAAAATTATACAATAGTGCCTTCGTGTGCGTGTGAAAAATTTAAAGTTAAAGTTCTCAAATTTGACGTTGTTCATTTGAATTTGCTAACGTTTCGTTACGAGTTTGGTGTCTTATGGAGGCATAATTATCTGCGGTACTTATAAAAATACTTAATTATCTTGGTGTTGTTGACAATGGCTCGAATTCCTAGTTTACGAAGCCGAGGTGTAGTCTCCGTTTTGTAATATGGAATAATTTCGACCATGGTTCGAGTTAAACCAAGACTCCACAGTCCTGGTTTAATCCTGGTTATTTTTTTTAATGAGACCGATACTGTCGCGGACATTTTTAGATTATTTAAATATTAACCATCCTTGTCTACATATTTATCGGTATTTTAAACAGTTTTCGAGGCGATGAATCATTTTCCCATTTTTTTTTCCTTTATCTTTTCTATTGTTGTTTTTTTTATCCTCCAAATTCTACCTCAATAAACGCTCTTACTAACAGAGAAATATTTTTTTAATTCGAAATAGTAGTCCCTGAGATTAATGCGTTGGAACAAACCTTAGAATCTTAGCTAGTTATTTCTGTAAATAAATAAATTAAGTTGTTTGATATAAAATTGTATATGGTAAACTATAAGACCTTTGACGCCTTGAAACGAGAAATATATACACTTATTAACAATTAATTTTAACTACGGAAAGACCTTTTACCACAGAAAATACAACAGTGTATTTATAGAACAGTTATTTCTTTAAAAAAACAATTAGATAATAATAAGCTAAGATCAGTGATATAATTTGTCGTTATTGGTAGTACAATGCCTTCACGAGGCATTTAAAATTTTTATTGAATCTTATGGTGTTTTATATGCACCTTTTGAGACACTTGACGAATTGTTACTTGATAGTTACTTATAATTTTTAATTACTTATGTTTCTTGACGTAGGGTTCACTTTGAAAGATTCCTACCCTTTTCGTCTCCGATGAATTCAGGTGTATTTTTTGCCTATAAGAAGAAATGTCATATCTAGAAGTTTTAATATATTCATTATATGGCAGCAAAAATTATCGCTGTGTGTTGTTTTTCCTTCAGATTTTTATTTAACTGCATTGAAATTTTCCGATGAGCTTGTTAAACTATGTACAGAGAGTTGTTTTTTTTTACTTTGTATTTATTACAGACTACAATTTTGAAATTCGGGCAGTTTAACTTATATTAAGTTTATTTGAATACACGCCGTGACTTTAGAACAATAGAAAAATCTACCGAAAGCTCGGTACTGAGCTTTTTCAAACAAAACAAAAATAAACTGACCAATCAAATCACTTGTATTCCAAAAAACGACGTAACACACAAAAATCCCACACTCCAAACTCACTGTGAATTTTAAAAATCGAACGGTTATTACCGGGAATTCGGAATTCAAAATGCTCGCACGTTCACACCGTGCGTTGTTCGCGCGCAGACTGTCCGTCGACGCGGGCGCAGGTGATTTTTACAAGGATCAATGGTGGACGGCGTTATGCATATCGCTATCTATTTTCCGGTCGGGTTTTCGTTATCGGGAAATGTCATTGTGCAGGAATGCGTTAGGAAATTTGGGTGTGGGCTTTACTAATCGCTTTCCGCGAAGTCGTTAGCGAAAGTGCGATAAAGCTTTGTTTCAGCTTTATCATTTTCCTTTTTAGTATTTTAGGTTTTATAAGAGAGAGAATGACAGACAATGGACATGGTGGTTCACTTGGTGGTATACCAGATACCCTGGCCATATAACATCGTAATAAGATGCTCTGTCGATCCATTTTGGCTTTGGATTCGGAATTCTGCAGACTGAAACCGACATGTGTTTATCCTTTTCGGCTTTTTTTCTGAGGACGGTGGTCCGTGAACTAGACGGAATTTTAATAATCCTACCACCCATTTAAAAACACATGGTAATCATGGTGTCCATATATACATTTATTGTCTGAGTGTTAAATTTTACCATAGACAAGTAAAATTTAGCAAAACCCAAACTAACATGACACCTCATCCGATATTTGAATCCGGGACTTATCTGCCAGTTGCGTGTACTAACCAATGGATCTAACTCGTACCACTAGTATAAAGGTTTACGTATCATGTTCTCTGGAACAAGTGTGCTGGTCATAATTCTTCAAAGTAATTTTTTTATTAGAACATCAAATGCGCCGCATTTTGTTATCAATAGATATTGAGTTTCTGCGAGTTATGGCTAGTATCTTCGATATAAGTACTTTCAATGTAAGATTTTAAGGGTTTATATTCTTATACAGGTTATTATAGCGACTGACTGAACTCGGCTGTAGTCCTCCTTAATCGCAAAATACTGTAGGCCGTAGTTAAAATAATTTCCAAATAACTTTAACGTTCATACATTTACATTGCGTTTTGAACCGTTAACGTGTTTTATTTAAATAAGTCTATGTACTCAAAAAATTTAAAAAAAAGCTAACTTCATAGTCGTGTCGTTGTCGCTTTTTTTATTAATCAAAACTGCTTCTAAGGTTCTAAAGGTAACACATAAGCCAGTATCATCAGTATCTTAGATTATTCAAATAGACTTTAATTATAATAGTTCAGTATTATAAAGTTAGTATAAATAAAATTAAAAATTGATTATAAATTTTAAAAAAATTACGACTCGAGCTTATTTTTTTAATGTCTTACGCTGTGCAGTTTAAGTTAACTATTGAAGATGAAATGACAAAGTTATAACGTAAAGTTTACAAATAGTATAAATTACTCTAAATCAATGTTGCATAACGCCGTCCGATAATTTGATCGAAATTCGTATGCAGCGGACAACGTAGTAAGGGCAGACCGGTTTTGATTTTGTTAGCATTTAGACTCGCTAATGTTTTATTATTGTCTTGTTGCGGGGGAACGTGGACACGAATCGTGGTATGCCAGGTCCATAGTATAGAGGGGAATGGTGGTATTGTCTATAGCTTTACGCGAGTGGTACACATTTAAATAAAACACTTTAACGTTTTAAAACGCGTCTCCCCGGGGCCCCGGCCGCCGCCAAGCCCCCGGACCGCCGGGCCGGGGTTTTTTTTTTTTTTTTTTTTTTGGTGGGGTTTCCCCCCCCTGTTTTTTGGGGGTTTTTTCTTTTTTTCCTTTGTTTTTCCCCCTTTTTTTTTTTTTTTTTTTTTTTTCCCCCCCCCCCCCCCCGGGGGGGGGGGGCCCCCCCCCCCCCCTTTTTTTTTTTTTTTTTTTTTTTTTCTTCCCCCCCCCCCCCTTTTTTTTTTTTTTTTTTTTTTTTTTTTTTTTTTTTTGTTTTGTGGGGGGGGGGGTTTTTCCCCCCCCCCCCCCTTTTTTTTTTTCTCTCCCCCCCCCCCCCCCCCCCCCCCCCCCTTTTTTTTTTTTTTTTTTTTTTCCCCCCCCCCCCCCCCCCCCCCCCCCCCCCACACAAAAAAAAAAAAAAAAAAAATTTTTTTTTTTTTTATACCCCCCCCCCCCCCCCCCCCCCCCCTTTTTTTTTTTTTTTTTTTTTTTTTTTTTTTTTTTTTCCCCCTTCCCCCCCCCCCCCCCCCCCCTTTTTTTTTTTTTTTTTTTTTTTTTTTTTTTTTTTTTTTTTTTTTTTTTTTTTTTTTTTTTTTTTTTTTTTTTTTTTTTTTTTTTTTTTTTTTTTTTTTTTTTTTTTTTTTTTTTTTTTTTTTTTTTTTTTTTTTTTTTGTCAATATACAGATTTACAGACGAAGTCCAACAACAGGAAAGTTATAAATTAATCAGAATCACGTTGGACCCGGTGGGGACTAACCCACGACCCGTTGATTATTGGTCGTACATTGCTACTATTAGACCAACGAGCATCAAAGGTAGTACTGAATAGGTATGTTTGTACTATATCGTAACAATACGTGCCGATAGGTCGTACTGAGATTAAAAACGTTTTTCAATAACTTTTCCAAGGGAACTATTTGGTAACATGAGGTAATTATTGTATTTACATTTATCATGTTCGAGGAATAATCAATCTTATTTGTATTAGCATTAAGAGCAATTTTTATATGATAGTCGTAATTTTTTTTTATATCGAAATTGTAACGGGAATTATTTTTTACATAATCGCTTTTTTGTGCCATATTAAACAATGTTATCTATACTATTATATATATATAGCTAAAGAGTCTGTTTGTCGGAAAAATATGTAGTGTACTAAAAGTAAATCAAGAATGTAAAATGAAACTTGGCGGTAAAAGGAGTGACGGCGAGTTTATTGCCAGTTCTTCTCGTTCGTTCTACGCCCTTGATGTGAGAACCTGGTAGTAAATGTAAAGTTAGATTCTATAAATATTTTGTGACGTTGATAAGAGACATTTACCCAGAGGAAGGTTTTTGTACTTTGACTATGAAACCTCGCGCTGTGACTAATAGAAGCGAAGATGAAGCGGGTAATGTGAACAAAATGGAGGAATTTTTTCATGTCTGTGGGTTTCAGATGCGTACGCTGCGAAAACGGCTCAAGATGTCCAATAAATATGTATGAAAGAATGATGATTTTTCTTTAAATGATCTGAAAATATGTCTATCTTTTAAGATTAACTTGCAAGAACGACGAGACGCGACCGACGTCGTGAGTGTGAGAGTGAGACGAGGCTAGTATAAAATAACATTTGTAATAGCACGGAATGTGTATTAATTCGGCTTTTGTACCCTCCTGTGAAAAATGCTATATTAACACTGAATCATGGGAACTCTTGCGCAACAGACACAGTAGAATTAACCTAAAATATACAAAGTGTGTCGGAAAGTGCGTAATTCGTTCGTTTGTCTAGTAATCAAAGGCGTGTAATGATAACATTTTACTTTGGCGTGGCGCGGTTGCAGTGCAACGGTGGATTTTGTTAGTTTTGTAAACGACGAAGAAATTTCTGTTTGTTTGTGTGTTTGAACGCGCTAATCTCATAAAGTACTGGTTCGAATTAATTTTTTTTTTTGTTGGTTAAAACATTTATCGATGAAGGCTTTAAGCTATAAAACGTCACGCTGCCACCGGAATATTAGAAAAGACGGGGAAAATTATTAATCCTTGTGAGTTTCCGTTGCGTGCGTTGCGAAAAATTTTTTAATGTTGACTTGCAAGAACGACAAACGCGGACGACGTGGTGGATAATAGCTATAATTTATAAAACCCCCTCAAGGTTTGCAAAAACAAATTGTGATGCCCAAAAACATTATATTATACGCGGGCGAAGTCGATGGCACAGCTAGTGTATAAATATTTTCCCAGTATATATATTTGAAAGAAACACTTTAAAATCTAGAAAGAATAATTGTTTATATGGGAAGCACTCTTATAAATGGTTATGGCGTCGTAAGAGTGGTTCCATATACATGGTCGTTTGTGTATTAAACAGTTTTCGACATTTATCCGTAACGTAGGGAAATGAATCACGCTAAATACTCAGTGCCTAATCTTACTACGCCTATTTCCTTTGCTTTTTCAGTGAAAATTGCTTTATTTAATGAGTACAAATTATTGAGACCACACACATTTTTAAAGAAATAAGTTTTTAAATAAAACACTTTGAACGCTTTAAAATTATTTTAAATACAGCCCACATACTGTGCAGTAGTCGTGGACACTGGGGGACTAAAGATGGAGGGTGTCTCTAATGTCAAAGGACACCGTTAGTCAGCTCTGCAAGGACCCAGCCAGTTTCGGCTGCAAAGCATCCGAAACCTCAGGCCGAGTTAAATATTTTGTAAAGTTTAACTAATACATTTTGTGTTTTAAACCGGTAAAAGCGTTTCATTTAAAAGTTTAGTACACTCGTAAACTATAGAGTGTATTTAAACTATTTTTTAATCACCATCTTTTGCCCATGAGGTCAGGCGGACATTTCCATGTCTTTACAACGGATGGTTTTTATGGACTGGCTATGTTATGACATCCCAAGATTCGATTTTTTTACCTCTTGCAGTAAATCTACTTATATGAACTCAAATTGATAGCACTATATAAAATGAAAATTGAAAGGTTGAAATGACAATGCGCAAGATATGCATGTATCAGTGTACAAGATTTTTATTCAGTAGCTTTTCTCGAATATGTGAAAACTTGGGATTGTAAATAAGTACAATACTAATTGTCCACTAACTACTTCATTAGGACATTACTCGAGCTGCTACTTATCTGTGATTGAGTGCACCACTTTCTACTTGGCGGGTGCAGTCGCGGAGAAAAGTGATAAATCTGATTATAAGCAATAGGGCTTTGCATTTTTTATTTTTGTAGTATGAAACAAAATCAAAATCCAAAACTTTGATAACAAAAAACGTACTTTGTAATGTATTCGTTTTAGAAGTAAGCTTTACACAGTGAAAAAAGGGATGTTTAGGATTACTTAATTAATGCAAACTTAAGCATATTAATAATTTCTTCATATTTTCCAGATAAACAACATGGCCCGCAGACAACGTCCCTGATCAACACCAACCAAAAACCTGCAAATTTTCCATCTGGCGACGCAAACTCGAACATAATCACACAATCAAACACATCAACTATCTCTCTCAATACACATAAAGATTCGCAAAATAATGAACTTCAAGAAATCGGCTTAACCCAGTCGAAAGCTTCAGTAAAGTCAGACGATGATTTTGACGTTAACGAATATTTCGCAAGATTGCAAGGCACGAGGTACGTAAGCGCACCGCTGAACAGAAAGGAAGATCAGAACGCAAATTTGGCAGCTGAAGAGAATTTAGAAGAGATAAATCTCAATGAACCAGAAAGAGAAGAGAAGGAGGAAATTCATAGTATAACGGCGGATATAGCTCAGAATTTCTCGCAACTGCCCACGGTGTTGCCGCAAGTCGCTAGCGCGGTGTTCAGTTCGTTCTCGAACATGCTAAGTATGAAGAGTAGAGAACAAACCCCAGATTACAGACCTGAAGAAGTTAAGCCTATGACGTCTGAGGTTCTATCGGTACCTAAGAGTATAGCGCCGCCCCCGCTGCGGGAACCACCTATTACCGGTAAGTTACTAATGTTTATAAAAATTTAGGCCTCTTTGGTATAGTTTTATAGCTGTATTGTGTCAGGCGTAAAGATTTGTGTATTCGAAACCTGAAAAAAAGACTAATATTTTATTCTGGGCAGGACATACTAATAAAAAATTGGGAGTCTATGATATTCTGTGAGATTGGAAAAATATATAATTAAATTAAAGTTAAAGAAGTTATAAGTTGATATTTTAACTAATAATATAAGTTTGTTTTTTTTTCTATTCTAAATACATTAAAAATCTATTTAAATTGTATGGCATGGGCGGGACTCGAACTGACATCCACAGCCTTTCGTGCTGCTGATCTAACACTGAACTGTGGATGCCGGTTCTAATCCCGCCCGTGTCGTTATTTTTTTAAATCTAAATACATTAATATATTATAATTTAATAAGTAAAGTGGCTTAAATTATAACCTCCACTTGACTTTCAATTATTGAAATCAAATGTTCTAGACAAACCAGATTTGTAATGTTTATATGACATAATTCAGTTCATGGTTAATTGCATACATTTGAAAAGAAGTACTTGCAATAGTAATATATGTTGTACAATTTCTATCAATTAGTTTTTTAACCCTTTATTTCTATATAAAAATATATATTGCAGTTTAAAACGCGATTTGTATTAACCAACTTTTTTTTTTAACGACGTTTCCGATACCTTAACGAAATCGTTAAACTGTTTAAAACGCGTAATATATTAGTTAACAAATGTTTCATTTAATTCAACTACGGCCCGTCGTTCCGAATGCTTTATAGCAACCGTGGTTACTGATCTCTTGTAATATGCGTTTTAAACCCTTTTATTGTATTGAAACTTTAGAGCAATTTACTTCGAATTGAAATATATTTTTTTCTCAGCGCCGATGCCTATTCGTCTTTTCTTGTATATTCTAAACGTCAAGATAACGTAACAAGTATTACGCCACGTAAGATTACGAACGTAATACGCACCGTTCATTCCGAGGGTCGAAAAAAATCGTATAGGCAATGACCTGGGTTGACCCGCGATTTTCGGTCGTAACAATTACGGTCGTTGCAGTCTATAGAATTTATAGTGAAACAAAAATGACAAACTTAGTTAGACTAACGTTCTCTGCAGGTGGGGAACGAGGGAATGATTGTCAGCAGTTTATGTAGACCTGGTATTTGAGTCAAAAACTAAAGACAATTGTTGATTCCAAATTTTTCCCACGTTTTGCCCAAGTATAAAGTGTGAGTCCACTTTAAATTTGGGCTAATAAAAGCTAAGTTTAATATACGTGAACAAAACAAAGCAATAAATAAATTAAGAGTAGTTTGATTCGGTTAGGTACAACATGTTTTTGAAATCTCTAAAGTGAAACAGTATTTACCAGAGTAATCTCAAGAATGGCTCCAAAAATTACAGAAGTTTAGCCTTTGGATTTTTGAATGTCCAAAGCCAAAATAGGTTGATAGCGTATGTTGTAGCGTATACTTGCATATCTGTCATAAATGCAGATTTTAAAAAAAAAGGTCCTTAAGCTAGATCCATGTCGCTCCTATTATATTTTATACCAATAACAGGTGAAGCCATCGTATCACATGTTGTTCTTATTTCAAAACAGCTACACCCTAATAAAAAATTGATACTTTCCTCACTGTTTAAACGTAAACTGTGGTAATTTTGAAGTGCGATCAACTGATTCAATGTTGCAAACGTTTATATCTAAATGCGCCTTTTTATTTTCCTTAAAGCGTGTTTAAGAGGTGCTTAGCTGGGAATTCTGATTGGTGACGATTCGTCACAAGAATTTACCTTTACAAAAAAACGAAAGAGAAGCGTTAAGACGGATTATTCCAATGATAGCAATGTATACCCAACCAATGGGTTCCAGTCCAACCGGGTCCAAACCTTTACAAAATACAGTAATTTTCGGTTACATGCCAGACCTCGTATGTAAAATCTTAATCAAAACCACGAGCCAAGATGATGAAGTGTAAATTAGCGTACTCGGGTTTTTTAAAAAAAAAAAATTTTAATGTTTTCAAGTGCGGGCATTTCAAAATACAAGATTCTAAAAAAAAGTAAGGTCGACAACCATCGCATCTGTATTACTGGGATTTTTTCCTTCTAAGTGAAGTCATAAAAAAAAATCGAAATATCGTTCTTAAGCAAAAATAAAATAATTACTCAGATTTTCTTATTCACAATATTCTCATGGGATGCTGCAATAATTGCCATATTAAAAGAGACGGTTTAAAACTTGAAATATATAAATGTTTCAGGTGATAAATTCGCGTTTTAAAGTGTCACTAGTGTTTATGGCGGTTCGATTGTAACGTTCATCAAATTTTCCTTTAACATCCTTTAATTTATGAGCGTTACATTGTAAAGCACATCACTCAAATATGTAATTTCCTGCCTCTGTATTGCTAACTCAAACATAGCATTTATCATTTTCATAATAGTTATAACGATTATTATAAATAACTACTTAGCGAGGGATCTATTCGTATATTTTATAGCTGTGCAATATTTTTTTTATGCTAAAGTAAGGTTTTCTACTCGAGATGAGGTAAATAGCTATATCCAAGTCGTGGGGGGGGGGGGTTTAGTTTGAGAACCGTACGGAATTTCGACGTTTTCACAATATACTTATAACTATTAAATCAGAGAAACCGTAATAAAATAAATCTATACTAATATTATAAAGCGGAAATATTTCTTTGTTTGAACGCGGCAAATAAATGTTCGCGACAATATGTCTTTATTTTAAGATAAACTTGCAAGAACGACGCGACGTAGTGGATAAAGATGGGGTTTGAAAAAATAAATTTTGTTGCTTAAAATAACAATTCTACGCGGCAGAAGTCTAAGGCACTAGTACAATGATACATAAATAATCGATAGATATTTTCAGACTGCCCGGGTAAAATAAAGGAAAAGAAAAATTTGTCATCCTCGATCTTATTATATATTTATAATAAACTAAATCAATACCATACACACTTAATTATACTCTTGTGGTTGTGTGTGTGAAACTGCATGGTGAATGGTGATCACGCTTTGTAAAAACATGAATATCAATTAAGTTTAGGTAAAAATATCTATGTTTTAATGTTATTATTTCGATTCTTTTAGGAGGATCAAATTACCGCATCACCACGAAGAAGAAAGTCTACGCTCAGATTCCCGGACTAACAGGCGATTACCAACCCGCCAGTCAAAATGCTCCATACTTCAACCAACCCAGTATAGCGAAAAGCGAACCTATTACTAACACACACAAAGACCAATTTGCCATACCTGCCACGTTATACAACACCAAATTACTTCACACCAGACCAAACAACTCATATACACGTAGCTGAAGCGAGCCAAGATTGTCAAAACCAAGATATCCAACCAATTCCTAAATCTCTGGAAAATCTATCTTCGTATGTCTTCGCTCCTGAAGCACCAATAGGAAACAATGCAGTTAAGGAAACTATAGCGTCAAACAATGTAGTTGATGCTCGTGTCGAAACAAATCTAGCACCGGTTCCAGCACCCATTATTCCGCCACCCCCTATGTTTTCAAACAGGCGAGACAGTCAAGGCTCCGTGGGTAGATCAGTGCTACCACCGTCAGTTGCTAGGCGGCTAGCGGCCAACCAACCGCTGTTGAAGCCTTCAGCTCCTCCGCCAACCATACACGGGAATATATTCGTGCCGACATTTTTTGAAACGTCACCATATGACGTTAATGCGACTGTACCACAGACCTTGGATACTCCGAAATCAAACCAGACAGTATTTGATACATCAGCTCAAAGTATATCGACCCATAATGTTCCATTTGATGTATCCACAATAAGAGCAACCGTATCCACTTCTTCAAGTACAACAGAGGCGTCTGAACCACCAGTTACAGATTTCTTATTTCCAAAGAGTAACGAAGCATCCAATATTACAAAACTAGACCATGTTCCGATGTTCAAGTCACCCGATAGTGTATCCCGACAGAATGTGCCGTTTGATATAACACCGACCATCACCACTGCTGGATTGGAATCAAACAATACAGAACCTTTGCCTTCAAGTAGTGATTTTTTAATGCCAAAAGACATCATCCCAGATGTTAAAGAAAACACGTATTACTCAGAGTCTCTAGCAAACATTCCCGCCCCTGTAACATTCCCTTCATTCGATACAACATTACCAACTATAAGTACTCTGCCTCCACAAGAACCATTGCAATCATATAGCCAACCACCGTTATTCTTCAATCCAACTACTAAAAGTGAAATTACGAAACCACCTGCCGTACAAGCCACATCAGAACCACCCAAGACAGTGCTGGAACCACCAAAACTAACGGGCAATTTAAATTATAGAATGAACAAAAAGAGACCACAGTACTATTCTGGGCCTATAGAAGGAGTTGGAAGTATAAGCAATAATGTTAAACCAATTATTAACCCGGTGCAACATGAAGTATTTCAAGGTGCTTTGTTTACACCTAGCCAAATTGAAAATTCTTCAGCATTGCCAGACTTATCGACATTCGAAACCGCAGCACCTATATTTGATACCTCAGCTCCATCGTTTGATGTCACACAATCAGTGTACACTGCCCCCGATGAAAAAGCGTGCGGGTACCCAATAGCTCCACCTCAAACGGAATTTAGCACTGCCTTTGATCTAAGTAGACGAACGACTGACCATTACGACCATATACAAACGGAAGCAAGAGGTTTCGGGTTATTGGGATCCTTGAAATCTAAACTCAGTGCTATAGATATTAATAAAATACAAAATTCGGTGACCACCTTCTTTGACCCGACATATAATGAAGCTAAAGAGAAACAGAATGATTCTAAGTCTTATGGACACGGTAATCACTCTACGTTTGATATCTTTGTTGGTAGCTCTAATGTACCCCAGCCTCATAGCGGTTATCCATCAGAATTTAACACGCCTCAGAATAGCGGCCAAGGATACTATGGTAATATAGAACAACAATATACCAGTTACGCATGGCCTGCCCAAGCTCCGGGCTACCAAGATTTAACGACACATAGTTCTGTAAGTACAGACAATGGAAGTGGTTTTAATAGTATTCCTATATATACCACACCCGATTTACAGACAGCTCAAGTTTCTCAAACAATGCCAGCACCAACCAATGCACCAACGGAGACTTCAAAGAATTTAGTTTTTGCAGGAGAATTGACTACAAAAGAAGCTTCAAGAATAAACAATGATAATTTGGTACCAGTGCCAAAAGTAAATAATCCACTTAGCTTCTTTAGTACTCAACTCCCAAAACCAGATATTCTTGATGATAAAATAGTTGAGAGCGTTACTAATTTAGTGTTAGAACCTAGTCCTCAACCTGATGCTAATGAAATTCACAGAGTACCCACCGATACTATCGGCCAGAGCTTTAATACACCAATTGAAAACACCTTCAAGTTATTCGATTCCCATCCGCTGTTGCCATCTGATCAAAGCGTTGTTTCCGAAACTACGTTTATTGTCAAAGATGATATCGATCCAGACATGTATGAAGAACGTTTTATAGAGAAACCGATCCCCGAGGGAGTATCAAATCTCGACACATTTTCTGTTACTAACAAAGATAATTTATTTAAGTATTTCGAACAACCTGTAACGTCTACGCATCTATTTGATTTTCCAAGTTTACCTCCAGTTTCGAGTGAGATAGACTCTGTTGAAAAAAAAGTAGAAGATTTGGCACTGCACGAACCAGTCACTTCAAGACCTAATGAAGATTTAACTGAGAACGTTTCTGAATTGAACATATGCGTTACGTGTAGAGAAGTAAACAAACACGAAGACAAAGGTGAAATCGAAGACTTGACTACACAGCTTATAGAAAACATTACAGCACCAATACAACTATTGAATCCTGTAGGAACCGTAGCTGCAGATGAACGCGTACCAGACATTTCAAGCCAATCAACAGAGCAACTGGAAGATATTACGCATATAACCGAAGACTTAATTGAAAACATACCTATACATTCCGTCACTGAACTGCTTGGAGATAGTATAGAAAATACAATGACTAACTATGGTTGGACAGCTGATATAAACGATATCCTAAATTCCCCGTTGAGTGAGCAAAATTACAACCTACCAGATGGTAGTTCTATAGGATTTTTCCAGACTAAATCGCTATTCGATAACATGACAAACGCCAGCGACGAGATAAAAGCAGAGTTTAAAAATTCACATGAAGAACTAATGCCGCCGCTATCATTACCGACCGCACCACCTGAAGAAGATAATAAATCAGACGAAAGCGGCTTAGACGTGCATTCCATAGAGCAGGACGCTACAAAGGACTTTCCCTATTACGACGAATTCGTCATCGAACCATCCGAGACTGATGACGATAAAATTGAATTCATGGAACGCGAGAAGACGTCTGAAGAACATGAAGTGGACACGTTCACGAATAGAGTGGAAAGATATAAGAAAATGGAAACAGTGGACGATGACATCGAGAAAACTGAAACCGTATCAACAAGTCCATCGTTGCCTATGGCCTCATATTTCGACACGGGGAATTACGCTGTAGAGAATCACTATAGAAATTCTCTGACGTCACCCCCTTCGTTCGCGGGGACCGACGTAGCTACACGTATCCCGCCTGGTTTCGAAAAGGAGTTTAGCAAACGTTTTCCCTGTGTTACATCGACGAGGTTCTCTCCAGAAGAACACATAACATACGTTCCCGATACACAGACACAAACGCGTCTTTCACCAATACTAACATACTCACAATCGCCAACAACACTCACTGAAAGCCCAGTCACCAGCGATGTGAAACCTAGCGCAATAGAAACAATTCTAACGAAACCTATAGAAGCCATTATGCCAGATGCAGACCGCTTACCCGCTTTCTCAAGTCTGACAGAGAGCAAAGAACAATTGCCGGATCCGAAAAACTTCTTCGCCACAGAACCGGATAAAGAAGAGTACAACTTCAGTAGACTGTCGAGTTATTTCACCGCTCCGCAGACAGAAAACGCGAAGTCTTTTTTTGAGTTGAGCCAGTCCCAAGACCACTATAGGCACGTTGACACGAGTGAAACAGAAACGCACAAATCCGAAAGATATAATAATAATATGAAATTAATCCGCGATCTAGCCACATATAAAGATATAGCACCGAAAGATATAGTTAGGACGGTCAATTATTTTACAGTCGAGTACGATAAAGCTAGTGTAGGTGAACCGATAGCGTCTGTTAAAATTTCAGACAAAGACGTCGATAGAATAGACAGTATGCCGGTAGACAAAGTTAGGAAGTGTAAAAATTGCTGTGACGTTAGTAAAGGTTGTGTGAAAAGAGTGGAATTGGACTATAGTAATTTGAAGATTAAACGGTACATGGATAGTGGGGAGGAGAAAAAGGGCGAGATGAACGCTGAAAATAGTGAGGGGAGGCGACAGAATGTGACGGTAAATTTTATGGAGAACTCGCTGCGGGAGGAGGACGATGGTGTTGCTATTCTTACTGAGGTAATAATTTATGGTAGGAACTAGGAACACCGTTGTGGTATTGGTATAGTCGTGGTTATTCCTATGCAACTAACAGTAAAGTAAAATCTTATTTTCCTCTATGGGGAATGGGGCAGATACATTTTTGTAGTACTTTACCGACGTCTCCGCTAGGCCGTATAAACAGTGGCTGGAGGAGTGTACAATACGGCCGATGTAACTTGGCAGGCCTGATCTAAGCGCGAAACGCTGCGCAGAAACGTTCTTTAAGATGTTAACGGTGGTAATAGCGAGGGGCGCTAGACGAAGATCTAAGCTAGTGATTGACTCAATGTCAAATCAATCAACCGCTTATTCTATCAAATTTTGTAATAGATTTTTATCGATTTAGATTGTGGATTTTAAATCGTATGAGATATTGTTCTAAATGGATTGATGAACACAGTGAATGGTGTTAATAAACAATAACATTATTGAACTACCTGATCTAGTTAAATATGAGTTATTTTTTTATATAATTACTATTTATACCTTCTTTAGGGCTTTTTATAAAATTATATTTTTACGATCCAATTTTATCTATTTCAATAGGAATCGATTAAACGACACTCTCAAGGATCGCGTATGGACATCTCTATTTGGTTCTTTCGTAAAGCTTCGTACATATTCGGTAATGTTCGGTAAACTGCAGTGCGTCTCGGTCACTCCTTGGTGTTAATTTCGTTATCTCTGTCTTGAGTGCAGTCCGCTAGAAAAGTGATTGTTTATTATTAAATTTAATATTATTATTTCTCTTTTGTTATATTTTTGTTTTGTCTCTGTTTTTTAGTGAAACATAAGTGTTCGTAGCCCTTATTCTCTTTGAATCAATTATTGGTATGTTACTTTGGCTTGCTATAGGTAACATTTTTAATTTACCCCAATAACGAAAATGAATGGCAGTATTAGTTTTCTTTACGAGTGTACATGCGCCAAAGTTAGTCTAACCTCTGTTCAGAGCTGCCAAATTACGTCGGCCGTTTTATAGAAGACTTCTGTGCCCAGCCCGACCGAAACAATTTGTTAGTTGACCTCTGACTAACACAATGTGTTTATACGTTTAAATGTTTACTTAAAATTGTATTTTTTTTTTGTTAAATATAAATTTATTAATTAAATATATTGTGAATTAGTTAATTTCAAATATTTCGTTTATACATTATAATTATACCTACCTATTAAAATGTTTAATGAAAAATAATTGGGTTCACAATATGAAAGGTAATAGCCATATAACTTAAACAAAATGCGCTATCGACCCATTTTAGCTTTGGACATTCGTATACCACGAAGTCACCTCACGCTGGAAACTTAATAATTTTAGAACCGCAACACAACGGAATACGCGCCAGTGAAGTACCACTGGTTCTATCGAGTGGAAAAAGACGGCCAGTCGACGTGGCGGGGCTTCTCTGTCGCTGACAGTCGGGCTCTGGAGAACGCGTTTAATAGCCGTGAGTGTGCGCCTCTAGAGAGAATCAATCTATATACAAAAATACTGATCATAATAAATACGAAAAACACCAGCGGATAGAGGGTAGTTGGTAAAAGCAACTCACAGGTAACACATTTCGCGAGTTCGAGTCTCGCTCGTGTCAAAGATTTTATAAATCCTAAATTGATTTACATTTTGTTAAACCATACGATTTTTGACTTCAAAAGTTTATTTGTTACCTTTTAATGTTATTCGATACTTATGAGTGAAGTAGTATAAAGCCGAATTGTTTTAAAAAAAAGGGTTTCCCCCCCGGCCCCCGGGGGCCCCCCGTTTTTTTTAAAAAGGAAAAATTTTTTTATTTAAAAAGGGGTTTAAGGGGTTGGGTTTTTTTTTTTTTTTTAAAAATTTTTTTAAAAAAAAAACCCCCCAATTTTTTTTTTTTTTTCCTTTTTTTTTTGGGGGGGGGGGATTTTTTTTTTTCCCTTAAAAAAAAAAAATTTTTTTTTTTATTATAATAGACTAAAAAAATGCAAGATCTATTGGTTATTCGAAATATTGCAGCTGAACTCGACGAGCACACTTTAGTGCCAACAGATGGCGGTAGGTACGACGTCAACGTGGAGGGGAGGCTCCGTGTGCCGGTCTATTGGTCCGAAAAGCCGACTAATGTTAGAAGGTATGTTAGAGTGATAAAAGAAATGAGGAGTCTAAATAAAAAAAATGTTAGCAAGTTCGAGACATTGACTTTTGTATGACAAAAATATTTGAAAGGTATTTTTGTGGACACCACCCCCGTCAACACAAGAGATCATGGGTCTGAGTGTTTTAGAAAATAGGACAGACATTCATGCATGCATGGACTGCTAAATAACATCTAAACAAGATGCACTGTCGACCATAATTGGCGTTAGATTTTCGGAAATTCGTAGACTGAAACTGCAACGTTTCCAGACGAAGTCCAATATGTTAAAAAATATATACATTGATTCGGAACGTGTTGGACCTGATAGGGATAGTACCCATGACCCATTGGTTATTACTATCATTACAACAACGAGTCCGTTAATAAATAAAATACATTCTTATATAACTGAATTTCAGATGCAGTTGGTTCTACTGTAACACAGACGGCAGATACGTCCCGTATACAGAACCTGTTGCCGAGAAATTGGAGGTAATCATTAAAAAAATACTGATGATATTTTTAAATGCTATCCCACTTCTGAGAATAGGCCTTTTGCATACCAGATTTGTAAGAGCTTAGACCCACAACGCTGTTTCAGTGTGGTTTGGTAGGCCATAGTGACCGCCAATACATTTGTTTGGTTAATGGGTTCCAAGGTAGGTGGTTAATAACACTATCTACTTAGAAACTCCCGCCGCAGTACTAATTTTTTTAGAAATATTCAAAATAAATTAAAAATCGGTTTTAAATTGAAAAAATTATCTTAACACCGATCCTAACCACCAAAATCATTGGAGATGAAATTACAGAATTAAACGATTCCGCATTGCTTAGAGCAACAGCACGGAACGCTGTGGATGATAAAATTGATTATTAATTTATATAATGTGCAACATGTGTGTATCATGTGAAAACTATTTAATTTAAAAATATATAATATATCTAAGAAACATTCTACCTTATCCAGGATCGAACCATGGTCTACGTCGTCTGCATTTAAACGCAGTAAACACTAAATCAATGTATCAACGTATGTACGGCTTCTAATGCCTTTACAAACCTTTTTCTAGGAGGAATACCAGCACGGCATAACGACAGGCGAATGGCACAGGAGGCTCTTCCTCCCCAACGGAGAGCTGGTGGTGATGCACGGACCAGCCGTGATGGTGCATTTCTTGCAGAACTCGGTGGACAGCTTCAGCGGAAGTCCTGTTAGTATTTCAAGTATTTTAAAGATATTTTGGCGGTTGATCAATGCAGTGGGGGCTGGGTAGGGAATCCGTGGGTTAAAAACATGTTTTAAAAATTTAGGTATATATATAATCTGAATATTTAGTCCTTCATAGATTATAAAGTCGTGTATTGTAAATCAGAGTTTTGATTTCAGTCTATGGTTTTTCTTGTGGTTCATCTTAATTACTTTTTAAGGCTATGGTATTTCACCTACTATCTAGATTCTAGACCATGCTAGTCTGTCTCTTATAAGAGATAGATGCTATTTCGAAAAACTACGAACAAGTATCGAAATTCCGTCCAGCCCTAAACACCGTCCACCGGTGAAAAAAGCCGTGAACTTTAATCGCGTTTCGGTTTCAGATTATGGTATTGCTAATATCCAAAGCCGTCATAGGTCGACAGGGCATCTAGTTTAGACATCATATCGCTGGGGTATTTTCCCCTCCCATAAAGTGAATCCCTTGTCTGTCCTCTATCATTCAAAAAAACCAATCCCCCCTTAATCCTAAGTCCTACAACTTCCCACTTTCAGCTATTCGCTTTTGGAAAAACGGTATACCGTAATCCACCTAAGATCGGTGTGAGCTCAGACCAAACGGAGAGAATCGATCACCTGTTGTTCTTGGTCCATGGAGCTGGTGAGCACAGGCACCAGATGGAGAAGATAGTTAGTCCTTATCCTTGATTCCTACTTCCCACCAGGTCATTGATAATCCGTGCATTTAATACGTATATAAATAAAAGAAGAAATACAAATAACATAATTACGTCACCAAAAGTGCGCATTGTCATACAATGTGTAATCCCGTTTGCTTTGGGACCTAATTAAGCAATTGATTTCATCAACAAGCCGTCTGTAGTTTACACGAGTAGTACACATTTAAATAAAACACTTTAACGGTTTTAAACGCGAAATATATTCGTCACTTATTTGTAATTTATTTTAACTATGGCTCGGATGTTTCGGTTTCGGTGCCCTGCAGCTTATTAACGCCCAGTTAACGGTAATATATTTCCAGTTTTAAACCGTTAAAAATGTTTTATTTTAAATACAGTTATGTTGATCATACGTCTGTCCCCAGCCATTGAAATGATGTATCGATTCTAAGGGATTCGTACCGCAGAACGTCTCGTAAAGGCAATACTCTCTTGGCAATATTTTATCTTTTTTCAAACTCTCGCGCAATGTAATTTCAACCTTAACCTTCGCTTATTCGCGCAGCTCAATTGTTTCCAAGCCAAATTGTGCCCGTCTCGTAATTTTTATATTATATATATAGTGCACTTATGTGCTATAACATGTGAAAAATATTACATTTTTCAAATCCTGATTTACAGCAATCCATGTCGCGCCCACGCGTGGTCAAACGTGGAGGGGTGGAGTCTGAAATCGAAGACACCGAGCCGTCCAGCATTGACCATCTGCTACTGCTGTGCCACGGAGTGGGCTCAGCGTGCGATATGCGCATGCGTCCCGTAGAAGCTGTCGGTAAGTCATGCTATTATGCTAAGCAAAAATCTATTATCGTCTGTAGTTTACGCGAGTACACTTTTGAAAGTACTTTTAACGGTTTGAAACGCGAAATATATTAATTATCTTTCCCTTCCCTTTGCCGCGTTACCATAGCTGCCGCAAAGAATCTTCAACTTTAGGCCGTACAATTTTTTTTAGTATTAAACCTGACGTTTCTTTAGTAATAAAGAAACGTCGGGCTGTTGTCAAGATTAGTGAAAAATCAGTAAACTTATACATTTCGCGTTTTAATCCGTTAGAAATGTTTTAATAAAGCAACCAATATGTTTAGTAGTTAACATAAAGGATTCTATTTCGTTTCAGTCGATGACTTCAGAAAGACGAGTATGCAGTTGTTACAATCGCACTACAAAAATTCCTACGACAGCGGTCTGATTGGGCGTATAGAGGTACTCATCAAATTTGTCACTAAATTCTTATGACACCGAAGGGCAGACTTTCAAGGTCTCTTGACGGAAGGTGGAGTAGCCGAGCCATATGACATCTAAAGAAGATACTGTCTGTAGTTTACGCGAGTAGTACACATTTAAATAAAACACTTTTAACGGTTTGAAACGCGATATATTTTGGTTAGTAGTTAAAAATAATTCTAAATTTTTGTCAAAAACAAGTTTAACAAAAATATATCGTGTTTTAAACCGTTAAAGTGTTTTATTTAAATCTTAAGAAGATGCACTTTTTGTTGTGATCAAATAAAAGCAAAATGCAGTTGCCACCGATTTATTTTTACTTGTAGCTTCCATAGAGTTGTATATATTATACTAAAAGTTAGTTGGCTACAAATGGCTACTATTAGATTATATATAATATACGCGCTTGTCTCGGGAAATACTGGTTATATTACATATAACCAGTAGTTCCCGAGACAAGCGCGTTAAAACAAACACACTCTACAGCTTTATCATATTAGTATGGTTTTCAGGTGTTGCCTATATCCTGGCACTCGAGCCTCCATTCAGGGGAGACCGGGGTGGACAAGCGTTTGTCCAACGTTACCCTGGAAAGCATACCCTGGCTGAGAAACTTTACGAACGACACAGTCTTGGATGTGCTGTTCTACACGAGCCCTGTTTTTGGACAGGTAAGACCTTCCATAGTCTATTTTTTCTAACATGGCAAAAGAATACAACAAATATGGCCGATTTTAAACCATAGAGTGAAATTTTTGCCACAGATGACACAGGTATCAAGAAACTTCCATTGCCTTTGGACCAAACGACCTTAATATTCAAAATCTATTTTATGACGCCTTTTTTTAGATTTTTTATGTTACATATTATTATTTAACTCCACGTTTGTAACGCTTTTCAGCAATGCATGATTGGAACTTTTACCTTCTATTGTCGTTGACTTTGCTTACATCCCGTTTCTATGAAAACGTCAAACAAAGAACGTTAATTCTTCTAGTTACGTTAATAACATTATTGGGGTTTTTATTAATTTTAGGAAGAAATTGTGATTTTTACTAAGTAAAGGTAGTTCCTTGGTTTAATATATAATTCATGTCTCAAAGATTTAGTGTAAATTAATTATGTAGTAATGCAAACTTGTTAGGAAATCACGATTTCATGTGAATTGTGTTTCTTTACCAAAAATGCCAAGTTAGAAAAAATACAAAATTATTACTATTTCACACAACTCAGTTATATTTTTTCCGTTTCACCCAGACAATAATAGACACGGTCTGCAGAGAACTGAATCGAATCTACTGCCTTTTCAAGCAGCGGAACCCAGATTTCAAAGGAGGCGTGTCGTTGGGCGGTCATTCCCTAGGCAGTGTTATTTTATATGACCTTTTGGGGCATCAGATATCTGAGGTATGTAAAATACTGTCTGTAGTTTACGCGAGTAGTACACATTTAAATACACCAATTTAACCGTTTAAAACGCGGGCTATACAAATTAACCATTAAATGTGTTTTATATAAACGTGTAACCTACAGCAAATGTTCGAATGAAGGCGTAATGTATTAATTAATAATAAATAACACGTTTGTGAACTTATATATTCCGCGTTTTAAACCATTGAATTTGTTTTATTTCAATTGCATTTATTTTGTACTGTGGAGATTGGACTGAATTTACAAATAGACAAAGTAACAATGTGGACTGCGTATATCAATTTGATTGGAATTATGGTGTCTGTCTTGATTCTTATAATCAAGAGAAATTTTTGGAAGTTCAAAAACCTCGTTTATAGATTGTTAAACCTCTAAAATTTGATTTCCATAATTGTTATGTCTTTTATAGTCATCGGAAACAAAATGCTCGACGGAAAAGACATACGTCCAAGAGTGTGCCGGCACGGGGCAGCCCATGTTCAAATATCCGAAGCTGGAGTTCAGCCCCGAAGCTTTGTTTGCGCTTGGCAGCCCTATTGGTAAGTTTTATCAAACTTTTTATAATTTAAAAATCCACCTTAGATTGATAAAATTACGACACGGATTGGATTTGAACCGGCACCGTCAGCGTTCCGTGCTGTTGCTCTCCCAATTGAGCTACCGAGTCATACACCTCATCGTCGATTTTTTTCAACTTATTGTTACAACTAAACATCTAACGATAGCTGTTGATAAGCAGCTAATAAAACAATATCCTCATGGGATTCCCAACCAGCTTAGGATACCAGATTCAGCACCAGATGATAATTTCCCTTACATTTTCAGCTATATTTGAGTGCGTGCGCGGCGTGGAGATGCTCGGTCGCGACTTCTGTCTACCCACATGCAAGAAGTTCTTCAATATCTTTCACCCGTACGATCCCATTGCATATAGGTAAATAACTTTTTGCTTTAAAAAAATATTTCCACTAGAATAACACGTTACATTTTTTTCTCTTTAAATAAAAAAAATCGGGTCAAACTAGTCAGATTATAATTTATCAAAATTTCTAAAACGTGTGATATTTCGTCTAGAAAATGTGGATATGAAATGTTGCATATATATAATTTAATTTAAATCTAATCGCGTTTCGGCTTCAATGTGTTTATTTCCGAATTTCCAACGCTAATATAGGTTTACAGGTCATTGCTTTGGGGTTTTTTCTCTCCCCATCAAGAGATCGCCGCGCTGTTTGCCCCTGTCATTACAAGAACATAAAGTCCGAATCTTTGTGATAACTGTAATTTTTTTTTCAGATTAGAACCCATGATAAACCCAGAGCTGAGGGATATAAAGCCATATCTCATCCCTCATCATAAGGGAAGAAAACGTATGCATTTAGGTGAGAAATATCCATGATTTTCATCTAACAGCTTATATATATATATTCCAACGGTAGCTATATTTCATATGGCGAAGAACGGATCGTGGGTCCTTTCTACCGGCCCTAAAAACAAGAAGACATCGTCTGGAACTGTCAGGTTCCAGTCTGTGGATTTCCAAAGCCATAATATCTTGTTGAGATGTTATATAACTGGGGTGTTTCCCCTTCCATCATGTGAACTTTGTGATTGTCTATTCTCCTCTGTCGTAAAGTCCTGATAATATGGCTCTCTCTCGTTCATCAACTACCCTTTTAAAATTAGTTAAAGAAAAGTTAATTTTTTTCACATTATGTAAAAAAATCACACAAAACCTTAACTCTGGTTAAGGTTGAAATTATTGCAAAAGGCAATGTATCGATGGATTGACACGATTCTATTGGTAAGAGCTATACGGAACGCTATTGATTCCAGCTCGTATTGATTTTCTTTTATTGAAATAGATTTTTTAACGTATTGCCTTGTAATTTATTGTCTTTCAAAGATTTTTCTCGATTTGAAACATTCCTAATGTTTGTATGTATGTCTTCTTAGAATTAAAAGATACAATGGCGCGTGTTGGTGCGGATATAAAACAGAAATTGATAGAATCGATCAAAAGCACTTGGTCCAGTATGTGGAAGACAGCACCGCCACCTAGCGATCAACTTGAGAAGGTATTATTTACTATAGCTTTATAAAATTGGGAAGCTATAGGCTATAAAACTCGCCCTGTGACTAATACAAGCAAAGATACAGCGAGAAATGTAAAAAAATGGGAAAATTGTTCATCATTATGGATTTCTGAAGCGTCAAAATACCCTAAAAATATGTATTAAAGAACTTAAGAGATTTACTAGAAAAAACGACGGAAAGAGACGCAACCGACGTCGTGGGTAACAGTTAAAGTTTGTAAACATGAAGGGGTTTGCAAAAATGAATTTGGATGCCCAAAATAACGGTTCCCGCTGACAAAGTCGCTGACACAGCTATAGCATATATACCACAAAACAAAAACTACAAGAGAAAAATTCTATCGTTCTAACTCATAAATAAAAGGCGGCCCTATCGCTAAGCAGCTTTATCTTTCAGACAACCTGAAGTACAGGAGAAAGAGATTAGGAAAAGACTTATTCCGTCTGACAGACAAAAACAGACACTTTTTTATGTCCGTTTTATTGGACGATTTTAGAGAGACTAGTATTATCTGTAGTTGCGTTTAAAACGTGTAATATATTCGCTAGGTCAGGAACGTTGGTTCGTAGTTACAAATAAGTTAACATTTGCGTTTTAAACCGTTAGCTACGTTTTATTTAGATTAAGTATTTTTATGGCATGTAACTTTTTGTTCTCTGCACAAACTAATTGTAGCATGGCAACGTTTTACTTAGATTCGAATCCAGGACTTCAGAATTTTACCGTTTAAACGGTTTTTAATGTAGCTAGGATAAACATGTGGTGTCATATGTTATATTTATCTAATGCATACAATACTATGATGTATGGCAGTATTTCTCTTCTTCAGGTAGTCGAAGAAGAGATGGAGAAAGCAGATTTAAACGATGAATGCAAACAAGACACTGCGCAGGATAAAGAGGTAATGTATAATTGTTTCGTTAATTTACATACATTTTTGAAACGAAGCAACCTGTTAACATTTTATCAAAATCAGTTAAGCCGCTTTGAACTGTCATTACACACTTGCGAATTTATAATACAGAATGTTTAATAGATCTTAAGCAAAATATGGCAATATTATTTTTAAGTATTGCCTGTATGTATAAAATAACAATGTGTGTGTGTGTGTAAAAATAACAATTTTAACGGTTTAAAACGCGAAATGTTTGATAAAAAAGTTACTTACTCTTTGAACACGAAACACGTTTGAAGTGTCTATTAAAATTTTATTATTTTTAATACAGGCAACACCGGACATGCTGGGAAAGCTAAACGGCGGGCAGCGCATAGACTATGTATTACAGGAGGCGCCCTTTGAAATGATTAATGAATACCTCTTCGCTATGACGAGCCACGTTTGTTATTGGTAAGATAACACACACACACACGCACACTTATATTTAATTATGGGTAAACAATTTTTCTGCTTCATAAAAGTACTGTGTAAACTCTCCGTAACAACAGGATAAATACTGTCTATAGTTTACCCGAGTAGTACACATTTAAATAAAACACTTTAACGGTTTAAAACGCGATATATTAGTTAAACTTATTGGGAAATGATTTTTAACTTCGGCCCGACGTTTCCCCGTGATCACGGCTGCTGCAAAGCAGCCGAAACGTTTGATCGCGTTTTAAACCGTTAAAGTGTTTTATTTAACAGAATACATGTTAGGACGTAATATAGAGAGACGTGGTAAACCGCTGTAACAACATGGTAATTATTATGTCGTTAAATGAGAGAGTTAGAGGAGAAGAGAGAAGAAGAATCAGTTTATTCGACTAGAAGTAATAATACGGACCTGATGATACATTTATAATGAACAGGGAATCGGCCGATACGATTCTCCTCATCTTGCGAGAGGTGTACGCGTCCATGCGCGTCCAGCCGGACTGCTGCGTGCCGCAGCAGACCATGACGGTGCAGCGCACGCGCGTAGCCACGCCGGTGAGTTTATCCA
This sequence comes from Leptosia nina, assembly GCA_963661955.1. Classification (NCBI taxonomy): domain Eukaryota; kingdom Metazoa; phylum Arthropoda; class Insecta; order Lepidoptera; family Pieridae; genus Leptosia; species Leptosia nina. The sequence continues at coordinate 59,972 of CAVLEF010000030.1, forward strand.
TCGACCGTTTAAGGGTTCCCACTTCTGGGATGCCAATTGTGACTACATCAATAGGCTTTAATTTTCTAGGCTTGAATTTCGATAATCATGTAACCCATTTAATAACCCAGACTTCCAGATCAAGTCAAACGTACTTCAGAAAAAGATATAGATTTATAAGAATTATTGGACCTGGTGGGGATCGAATCCATGATTTCCTCCTTGTCTATATTAATCTGTGTAACGGACACGGAAATATGTCTATACTGCACAGCAATCGGTCAGTTAGTAACCATTGTTTTATTCTTTCAGGATGGCATATTTACGGCGGCGTCTTTAGGTAATTATTGTTATACGCTTTTCTTATATATTCTCTTACAAGCTGACTACAGCAAATATCGTTCTGCTGTAGTCATTTTTGTGTTTCGCAATTTAAAATATATTTTTATATAAAAATTGTAGGTAATTCTGTTTCTATATTTTCAGAATCGCCCTCAACGAGCCGGGGCAGTTCGACGTAACAGCAAGACAAGCAAACAAAAACATTAGGAAAATTCAAGTATACACAAAAAAATATTTATGTAAAATTAAGTAGATATTTCCAATTGACGATAATATTCGCATAATTTATAAATATTGAAAAATTACCGATTTGGGTTAAGTTTATGACAGAAAACAAAAAAAAAAACTGTTTTAATGATTCTTTTTGTAGGAATAATTATTCCATGTATTTTTAACTAACATTTCGTTATACGCTCAAATATATTTTAACCGATTACAGTTAGTAGTTAAAAATAATTTATTTTTTCTAATGAATTGCTAGAAAACTTCCTCTCTTCGGTACATTAAAGTACTAATTCTTCTTCTTTATTTATTTATTCTTATTTTTCTTTGCTTTTTCTTGATTTCTTTTCATATTATATACTCAAGATGCATATAGCTGGTATCATATTTATTCACAAAAAAAAAAGAATTACTATTTAGTAGGGTCCACAGTTAAAACTTTTTTCTTTATTTTTTATTTCAAAATATAACAAAAAAAATTAATGTCTGTGATTACATATTTATTGTTTAAATAACACTGTTCCTTTACGGTCAAGGGACAGACTTATTCAAGAGATATTCCGGACTCCCCCCGGGGAGGGGGAATTATTTTGAATTTAAATTACTAACTAGATGATTGATAGAGTAACAGAATTAAAAAGTGACACTTTAAATTATTAAAGAAAAAGTTGCGCTCACTGTTCTTTCAAGCTGGAAATATCTTCGATTGCTCAAGAAGAGTCAAGATAGCTAACATTAGGCTCGCTAGATCTTTGGACGTACGTGTCAAGCGTTGTCTAGCATCGCTAAACATCTGTTGTCTTCCACTGGGTTCTCCCCCCCCCTTCCTTCAAGAAATCATCTTATTCGCCTTCTTCATTACTGATGGTTGTGTTGTCATAAGGTAATACTTAGTACTAGTATTATCGACCAGGTGCTTCCATGTTTTTCGGCTAGTCGGTCGATATACTAAGACCTGTCAACTTTACTACTTGGTCAGTCTATCTAGTAGGTGATCGACCCTACGGTCTTTTACCCTCGATCTTTCCAACAACGACCAGTTTGTGAAGGTTGTAGAGGGAGGACAAAGTGGCCAAGGAGTTATCAGTAGCGTCGTTGGCCGCGAAAGCCTTTTACAAATATAATTATCTTAAAATAAATATCTCTTCTTCTGAAAATTGGTTTAAACAGAAGTTCATATATATGTACTAACAATAACATAAATAGAGGTTAAAGAATTATTTTAGACACAAACAATTGTGCCAAAATTACATTTTTTTTTTGCTAAATATTTTTCTTATGTCTGTCACTAATTTTCATATTTAACAGTCATATCAAAAACCTTACCTCTATTTATATAATTATTAACAAAGGGCGTTATAAAAATATTCGGGGTGTACGAGTGTTAAAATACAGTTTAAAGAATAATGTTAACGTTGGTAAATAATCGCTCCAATGCAGCGTTGGTTGGAAATTCGATTCTTGGGAATACACTAAAACTATTTGTCGTTCTCGTCTCCTCTCCGATATGAGAATGCGTGGTAGTTTAAAATTCGATTCAAAAATAAAAAAGTAATATTTCGAGAAAATATTTTAACTTTGTTTTGTTGAAAGGTTGCTCACCCCTGCTTTAAGCTGTACTTTAACGCTTGGTAATGAACATTTGGTTGTTACATACTTTATTGGCTGAATATGATACTGAGAGTATGTCAAAATAGAGATTTATTAAACCAAGAAACCCCATTTTGGTTATGAGATTCTACGCCAAAATGAACATCAAAGGTAAATATTTCATAATTATTTACATAATTGGTGGTTATTTTATACTTTTATTTTTATCTGTTTTTGGTGGTCTGAAAGGGACTATTTTCTTTAGGACCTTATGACGTCAAAATACAGGAAATTGACAAAATGTGACGTCACAACTTATCGTTTAAATAAAAAAAAACAGTTTTTGCCAAACTGTTACAATGATCAACAGGTAAATAGACGTCACGCCACGGAGGGGGCAAGGGGGGGATTTGGGGCGCCATAGTAAATGTATTTCGATTTGTTTGACATACTCTTTTTTCACTATTACCAATATAAGTAGCTACATTGTATGTATTCGTTTATTTATTATTGTTTTGTTACAACTATTGCGATAGAAAATTTAAAGTAATCAATAAAATTTATATTTTATTATGTCCTCTTTGATTTTTGTCCGCTTTTCATTAGTAAACACTAAGGGGGGAATCAACCCCTTCTTTCAACCTTACTAAAATGTTCTTGGTTTCAAACCTAGAGCTTAATATAGCAATTGCACTAACGTGCAGTTAACCCTTTATAACATAATCATTCTTTATAACGAAGACATTAAAATCCAGGAAAACGTAATATCACTATTATTGCCATTCAACACGCAGCAATCGACCCGGTAAGGTAATGGACCTTTTTCGAAACGTCAGGTCGTCATTAGAAATGACTTAACACATAAAATTCGCTTTTTAATCCGTTAAAAAGCATCTAGACATTATAAAACAAGTACAGGCAAACTTTATCTAAAGCATTAATTAGTTTAAATAAAATGCTTCTGTTCGATCATTCTGGAATGTTGAACGCAGGCAGACTTATTATCTACGCCGACTGGCGTTCGTGAGAGGTACCCGCGGCGAGGTGCGCTGGGGCAGTAGTTTGAGAACCATGTCACGTGATAACCGCGTGCCCTCGAAACATAATACTTCACCAGAATTGCAATTTCCCTAAATAATAGTGTCCGTGACAATTAGAGCAAGCAACGTGTGAGGCAAGGTTAGTGGTGTTGTTTTTTGTATTGTGGCAATGACGAAACTATGCATACTGCTACATGTTTAAATAATTTACTTTATACAGTCCACTAAACATCGAACAATTTCTAACAGTTTAAAACACGATATATTTTAGTTATAATTAATTCATTTTTAACATGCTGTTGGATATGCCGGATAGATGCAGGGGGATTTTAAGGACTTCTACAGACATATGTCCTAAGGTACCGAAGCCGGTTCGCATAAACCGATAGACGGTTACTTTACCGGTTTAATTATTGTAAAATATAATGTAAAATAAGTTAAATAAATAAAAGTTAACTCCTAACGTTTGTTTTGCAGTGGTTCTTCAGTCCCCCCGTAGCAATGACCGCTGCAAAACATCCGAAACATCGGGCAGTTGTAACAACAAATTTAACGTACTAATATTTGACGCGTTTTAAACCGTAAAGTGTTTGCTTTATATGTTTACTACTTACGTAAACTACAGGCAATACTTAAAAGTTTTTTTTTTACTCCCAAATCGAAAACTCTTTAAATGTATTATATGAAGCCGCTAGAGGCAGAGTAGCCTAACTGCAATTTTAGGTCTTGAGTTATTTATATTTTCTTAGTCTAAAAATATTAATCTATAAGAGGACAATGATAGAAAATTTTTAACATAACTGATACACAAATAATAGGATAAATTTTCGCCTAAAGTCAAGTGGGCATATTTATTTTCCTCATTATTTAAATCGTGTTAGGCCACTCTGCCTCAAGCAGCGTCACATACACACGTTAATTGCACACTAAAGACTGTTTTGTCCAACCAACTTTATTCACTTGTAGATATTTGACCAATTGATGGATACATTTTCAAAAAACTCATCGTTTCCTATTGGAATATCGCCTGGTACGTCGACAACGCGCTCGGGCGGCGTAAAAAACGCCACACTGCAATACAGGATGAGGAAAAACGCGAAAATGTAACAGAAATTATAAGACAGTTCCGTTATAATCCTATGAGGGTACGCCAAGTGTAACGGCTTGGCGCCGACATCTATGTTCTTCGGTTTTTTCATCTTCATCGCTTTTATTTTTGAGGGTAGTTTGCTGTACCTTGTTATATATTCGCCGTCTATGTCGACTTTGTACCAAGATTTGTGCTTATTGAAATGTACACTGGTTTCCATATACAGAGAATTTAACCGTTTTTTAATTTAATTTCTGACAGTTTTGATAGCAACTGTTGACATAAGACCCAAAGATAGAAGAATCAAAGTTTTTTGTTATTACAGATGAAGGTAGACAAGCGTGAGGGGTCACATGATGGAACCGTCGGGCTAATTTGGCTTTATATATTCGGAAATTACAGATTAAAGACGAAACAATTGTGTGAACAATATGTTGTTTGAATAAAATACTTTAAACCGTTTTAAACGGTCAAAATATATTTTTGGTCAAATTATTTTCAAATAAACAAAAAAACGGCGAGTCGGGGACACTTCACGACTTTTTAATGTGGGGAATGGTCATGTTCACGGTGGTCGGATTTCATATACCCCCATTTTAATCCAAATAAATTGATTTTAGAAATGAATTGATTTGGACCTGGCGGAATTTGAACCCACGACTCGTTGATTATTAACCATACATGTTATGCATTATTGGTCGTATAATTAACCCTTGTACGTACGTAGGATTGTTGGTCTAATGGTAGTGTATGGCTAAAAATTGACGGGTCGTGGGTTCAAACCCCACCGGGTCCAAAAATCAATGTATACAATTTATAATTCTTAAGATGTCGCCGCTTGTGTAGTATGGTAGGTAGAATGGTAGAACTTTGGAAATAACTTAAATTTCAAGTTAAACACACGAATTAAAGGAAAAGTTATTTATTTCTTACAAAAATCGAAAATTCTCTGCTATTTTATAAAAGAAAATCAGTTCTATTATTTCAACACAAACAGTATGTTGATAGATGCTTAATACATTGTCTTTGCCACTTCTAAGCTTAATGAGTGGGACAAAATATATTCGTACTTACTTAATAGGATGTTACTTAAACAATTAGTTTAAACTTAATTTAAAATATGTAACAAAATAAAACAAATGCTTTATGTAAAACGGCATAAGTCATGCCTAAATGCCCGAATGCTAAAGAAGCCCGAATCACGTGTACGGGGGATGGGCAGACATTTTTTTGTGTCTGTTTTAAAAATATAATTATAGAGGTAATTTGGGGATTGTATTGTATTTTCAGACACAGTTTAAGACACTAAATTCATATGTTTTTTTTTATTTGATTTTCTATATAACTTTCATAACCAATAAATAAAAATGATCCGTACTTGCGAACCAAATAAACGACCAAATTATAACTAAAAATCTCTTTACATTTTGTGACGAAACAAAAACACATGTTGCGTTTTACAAATAAAACTGTATACAATTAATAGTTTAGATCTTAAAACATAAGCTAACATTTAATCTGTACACCTTAACCTATATACAGGGTGTTCTTTAAGGATTACAAAAATAATGTTGCAAATGCTGAATAATTTCTAAAATGAACAATTTTCAGTAGCTGAAAAAAATTAAGTAATGATATTCGCGACTAGCACATTTTAATAAAACACTTTACCGGTTTAAAACGCGAAATATATTAGCTATGCTTATTCGACGGTTATTTCAACTGGGGCCCGACGTTTCAGATTTTTTAGTATTTCCGTGCCCACGACTGCTGCAAACCATCCGAAATGTCTGGCCGAAGTTAAAATCATTTTCAAATAATCAATTTCGCGTTTTAAACCGTTAAGTATTATTTAAATCACCAAAAGATGTCGAGCATCCCTCAACATAGGAAAGACAGATTAGTCGAGTAGCCCAAAACGCAACTAGCTTTGAAAAATTTCCTCGACAGCCTTATAATATTAAATTTAACAACGCTAAATAGTGAATAAACTTATTTCTTGTTTTTCTCAAATATGGACATCTTTTGCAATCCCTAAATAAACCAAACCCATACCACTAAGCGGTCTACAACCCGTGTTTGTATGTTCGCGCATTACTCGAAAACGAGTGAAGCGCTAGCGTATGATACGGAGGAGTCTTGCATGTTCATGCATTGGGACGATTGTGCATATTTTAGGAATTTCATCGACATCTTGGGACAGCTGGGCTGGCTTTGAAGTTTTGCGAGCGCCTGAAAAAAAAAAATTAAACTAATATTTTTCATATTTTATTGCACACGATGGCACATCAATTAAAAATCGATTATACATTTAAAAAAAAATAAACACGGGCAGGACTTGAACCGGCATAAACAGCGATCCTTGCCGTTACTGTAGCCAATCGACACGGTTGCTAACGCATTTTTTTTTACGGTAGCCAAGCACGGCGATCACAAGATAAACCAAGTAAAATAACCCAACCATATAACACATAAACAAGATGTGCTGTTTCTGTCAAATTATAACCTTATCTGGGTGAGCTATTGTCTAATTTGAGGTAAGGCCCTGTAAGGGGCCCACTTAGTCTAGCGGAAGGCAAGGTTACATGCTATAACTATTATCTGGTTAGTTTATAAAAGACCTTTTTTATATTAATTCACCTGCAATAGCACTCCGATGGGATGTCTTCCGCATATAGTGTTGCTATATTTCTTGAGATATGCTGTGAACGACGCTGGGTCCATCTTCTCAATGATGTCCATACCCTGGAGAAGATGACCAATGAAAAACCAAAAATCTTAATATTACTCTTATCTATATTGTCTATATATCAATTTAATACTGGTACGCGACAGGTACACATAAAAAACGTAACTGTTTAAATCGCGATATAAATTAGTAAAATTCTATATATCTATTTAGATGTAAAAGACAAACAAACATTCATACATCCACAAAATTTTACATGAGAAAGAAAATATCAACTTGCCGCAAACAAGCATCTATGCTAGTAACAAACATTTAAACTGTATAAAACGTGAAATATATTCGTTAAATTATTCTTATTTCATTTTTACCAAGACCCGAGGTTTCAGACGCCTTGTAGGATCAGCGGTCACGGGGGAATCAATTTCACTAATATATATCGCGTTTTAAACTGTTAGAAATGGTGTATTTCAAGTGCCTTTATCTGTCTCTATTTGCGCTTAAATCTTTAAAAATACGCATTTTTTAATAGACAGAGTGATGACTTTTTATATGCAACGCTCGATTTTCTAGTTACCCGAGCGAAGCCAGGGCGGGTCGCTAGTACAAAACATATAAATTCTTAACCAGTTTGTCCAACCACTCGATGCTTTGGTGTATGTGCCCACGAGCGTTGTCGCGCCACGTGTAACGGAACCTTGAACCCCAGTGGCAGAAATCGGAGGAGATCACCACTAGGTTCTGAGGATCGGCCAGGTAGGGCGCGAGGATCGCACCGTACCTGTCAAACAAGTTATTGTTATTGGGTTATTACTCCAGTGGCTAAACGGGATGTAATTGTGGGTAAATGAGGTGTGTGAGTGTGAAAGGTGTGTGAGTGTGTGTGTGTCTACCAATGGGGTGAATGTGTCATGAATGAGGTGCGTGTGTTTGAATTGGGAGCGTATGTTTTTGAATGGAGTGAGTGTGTTTGTGTGTAGTGTTTAGGTTAAACGTAAGGTTAATGACAACTTTAAAGTTATAATTCAATGGCACAAGTCTGCTTTCCCATAGGAGACTGCTTAGACCCACTGCGTTGCTTTAGCGTGGGATTACGACAATTACATTCATCGTTAAGACTTATTTTTTAACGAATGAAACTTACTTAGCTTCCTTTTCGGGTGTGAGAGTCCCAACCAGAATCGGTATTATGGTAAAGCTGGTCTTGTATCTGGAAGAAATGTTATCATTATTTGATTGTATTAGTTAATTATTTATATATTAGTAAATTTTTAATTACTAAGAGTGAATACACCAGATGCCATATAACATCTAAACAAGATGTGCGATCGACCTATTTGGGCTTTGGATATTCGGAATTCCGCAGACTGAAACCGAAACGCGATTAAACGTCACGACTTTTTCGTGACCCGGACGGAATCTCGACATTCCTACCACCCAATTAATATCCAGTTTACAGACGAAGTCAGAATAAAAATTTTTGGACCCAACGAACCTAAAAAATGCTACTCAATTGTACTATTTTACTACTATTGGACCTATCACTATCAAAATAACGAGATATAATTGATTTTATAATATATTTGACAAATATACACTCACTCCTCCATAACTTTGGCAATGTAGGGTAAATGCATTTCGATGGAGTGTTCGTCCTCGTCTGTGGTCACGTTCATTCTTTGAAACTGCCTTGTTGCCTCTAATTCGGCGTAAACTGAAACCATTATACAGGTTGTTTTATAAAAATAAACAACAGAGATTACATTCTACTAATATTATAAGTTTGAAGTTGTATAGATTCAGATATTATATAAAATTGACCAATCAGATTGACATCGACAGAGTCATCTACACAAAAGATTGCTCCCAACTTATCAGCCCTAACCACACCAAGGTGGATCAAGAGTTACAGAGGAACTATAAAGTCCATTGCACGCCTAGATCTTGAAGAGGCCCAGAAAAGTTACCTTATGAATTATTTATTTAAAAAATTATACTTACTTTTAAGTGGGAATAGGGGAACAGATAAAATACTTACTTTGCTTGTCAATTGTGAGATCATACAATGGAGTTGCATATTTATCCAATGAAGAGAGCGCACAGCCCGCCAAACGGACGTGATGGGACGGTCCCAAAATGAAGATTCTTTTACTGAAATACATTTTGTTTTATTACAAAGCTGAAAATAATAAACAAAGTTATCCTATTATTCCACATTATTTAGACCATTTTAAAGTTATGTTTTTAAAGTATTTTAGGTAAGATGGCATAGTTGCTTATATGAATATTAAATAAGTTTAAACTATTTAACTATGTATTTCAGAATAATTATTTATTAGTCAACTTAAGAATTTAAAGATCAATTTAACACATTTTTAACTTTACGGAAACATGTTTAACTCACACAACGACAGGACTGACTTGTCTATAGGCGAACGCTGCGCATGCGCCGCAATAGGAATAGCCAGCATGTCTGAAATTAGAAAAAAAATCATGATAAATCTAATTACCCCGTGATATCAACTTTCCTTGATTGAGCATGCTCACTGCGATAATCTTAGTCAAGAGTTTGAACTTTACTTATGTGTGCCAGCGACTTCGTCCGCGTAGAATAGTTTTCGATCATTTAAAACAGAAACACATTTAAACTCACAGAAATGAATAATTTTCCCTAGTTTTTTTTTTACATTTTCCGCTATTTCTTCGCTCCTATTAGCGCCCGATGTTTTATAGCCTAATTATACATAGCCTTTCTCGATAAATGGCCTTACCAACACAAAAAAATTCGATTCGAACCAGTAGTTCCTGAGTTTAGCGCATTCAAACAAACAAACAAACTCTTCAGCTTAATATATTAGTATAATTGAACATTTTAATTGGACAACATATCCACAGACATAGATGGTCTGAAGGATCTCTCATAGATGCAGAACTATTTGACAAGATTTATATCCACATGTAATGAACGGATCAGTTGTATATAAATACATAACCCATTAAGAAGTCAGTAAATTCCCTAATTTCTATAGGGCTTTCAAACTTTAGTTTCCAAATGTACCCAATTATTAGCCTATATTGTCATATCTTTGTGTCCCAATGGTGGGTCTATAAGCTGGGACAATACTCACGGCGCAATGATTGCCCTAGCTGGTCCATGTGTGAGATCAGCCTTGGACAACCACAAGTCTAGTTGTCGAGATAACTCGGATCCTAGAACAAGAATTGTTACCTAGTTAGATTAAACAATTTGGGTGATCCCTAGTAAGCCTTAATAACAGTAAAGGGGAGGTTGTCAGAAAGTACACTATAGTATAGATAAGGTCTTACAGAAGCTTGCAGTAAAGATATTATGGGGGTACGACCATAAATGTGGGTCCTCATGGGTTGTTGAGGAAAATAAAGCAGAAACAAGCTTTTCATCATATCATTCTTTAATTTAACAAGACATATTATTAAATAGACAACAGAACATTACAATCACAGTTACATCTATTCATAGACTATTAATCATTCTTCATCATCGCATCTATCTGTTCCGACACCTGCTGTAACAATTCATCACAAGTATTTGGAAATGTCTTCTCAAACAACACTTTGTAACTATCAATGTCTGTACACTTCCCTTCCAACGACTGTTGGGTCTCGTGTAATTTCTCAAATTGCTTTAATTTATCCGTATCAAGGTGAGAATGCAGTTTGATCTCTTCAAAGCCTTTGATCGCATCATTCACAGCATCTAAAAGCTGTTTGTGCCCAGACTCCTTGTTGTACCCAAAGTCTATATTCTTTGTCACTAGTTTATCGAGGTAAGCTTGTTCAGATCTTGCCAAGTTTCGGAGGATTTCATCAGTGCCAGCTGCATCTGTAGTTTCATAGAATTTGGAACAGTCGACACTCTTTAGATCAAGAAGTCTGAAATGATTAACAAATATAAATAATTTTAATAGGACTTTGGGTTAGAGGAGAAGGTTCAATAGGGTAAATTTTTTTGAAAATGACATGTAGAAAACGGTTGCTCAATTGATTGAAGCAACAACTGTGGATGCCAGTTTAAGTCTTGCTGTTGTAAATATTTTTCAATGTAAAATCGATTTTTAATTTAAATTATCCCCTTACTCACAATTTACAAATGATTAATAAGAAAACGCTAACCTCTTCTGTTCGACGGTAAATTTGATATCCTTTAGACGTCTGTTAGTCTTGTCTAGTTGATCTACAGCTTTACTGAATCTATCCGCTAGTTGACCTAATTGGATATCCACTTCAGTCTCTTCCTTCTTTATTTTAGAATCTAGAAGACAATCAGCTAGAACCGCCCGTAGCCCCTTCTGGTGAGCCGCAAGACGAGCATATGCATCAGTTACGGGCGGCTCCGATTTAGTCTGGTCAAAGTCAATCAGCGTCGCGTTCATTTTACGACGCGCCTTTTGCTTCTCAGCGACCTTCGGTGTCTCCTTCGATGTTGATGGGAGCACGGAATGTCGTACTCTCGATATTTTCGGTGGAGCCATTAATTTTTTATCCATTTTTATGTTTACAAATACAAAACTTCTAATAGCGAATATTCTTTTAAAAATGCGTTAACTTCGACAGCTGTTTAAATCACTGTCATGGCGACGTGCGTTCGAAAATACTGAGCAAATAGGTATTAGTAATATTATAATTCAATTGTTTGTATAATTCTTTGATAAGTTGCTTTTCTTTTTGTCTTTAAGGTCTAAGAATTATTATATAAATAACGTGATTTACATGTCCTATAAATCTTATTCTGCCTAGTGTTTCGTATCTGACAGTTTCAAACTCCAAACTGTCAAAAGATACAATGAACCTTAACCTCCATTTTTAAACTGTATATGAATAAGGATTTTTTTACGCATATTATTTGTCCACTTATGAGTATACCAAAAACTTTTCAATTTTATAGGAGAGTATTAATAAAATATTGAATTCTAATTGAAAACTAATAAGTCAAAAGATTATAGAAAACAAATTTGTTGCCAATCGCAGCTGGGAACTGCTGAAACTAGGAATCAAATGGGGTCGTTCACCTTTTACCTTCAAAATGCACCTCTTGTGCACTACAGGCCTACTGACAAAGCATTTTGACCTGTTCAAGAAATCAATAGTTACAAAAGAAAACTCACCGTTCTCCGTGTACCAGCTACCAGCGTGCGAGGCATTGCGGCATGACATTTTCTAAAGTTAAAACAAAACTGAATATTTTATAAAAAAATAATAACAATAGAAAATTAGAAAACAATCGAGGCGATTACAAAAATTTAAAATACCCATTTGACATTGAGGATTGACATTTGACTAAATTTTCTATAGTCTACTGGTACGAAAGAACAGACAATGTCCTTTATAGTTAAATCTTAAAGCAAGATTAATTATTAACATAATTTAATTATCCGAATGTCCAAAGCCACAATAGGTCAACTGAGTCTTGTTAAGATGTTGTATGGCTGGTGAATATCACCTTCCATTAAGTTTAGCCCATACTTGTCAGCTCATCTATCATATCATATAATTAATGTTTTTTTACTGTCCTGCAATTACATAATTTTTTTCTAAGAGTCTTATAATGAAAATATAAATGTTCAGTTAGAATTTATCTTTATGTAACAAGAGCTGAAGAAAATTATAGGTTCCTATTTAATTTTTTTTACTTAATTCTTTATTATATTTTTATGTCTAAAATGTATTACATATAAGTAATTAAACCTTTCTCATAGGTTTTTTTACACTGGTATATAAAAAAAAACACACAACACTTACACCACAGATTACACATACAACAATATCAAATTATCTATAGAAGCTGCTGCTGTCCAATGTCTGCAAATAAAAAACAAGTTGTGATCTTCACGGTGGAAGCTATTTTGCATATTTTTACGGAATAATTATTAAAATAAAGGATTTTTTACTAACATAATTTGAAACACGTTATGACCTAGTCTAGATGAATAATATTCAAGTCTAGTTGGAATTGGGTGCGAACTAGAGATATATTTTTTCCAACCGGTTTCCACAAAATTAAGTAAATCAGTGCAGTGTTGAAATTTAGGAAATTACGCAAGATTAATTATGATTTCATCTATTTGTGAGTTTATTGTATTATTTAAATCAAGTATACAATATCAAAAATAAAAAAAATTGTGAACCAATATATACATTGTTGCTCATGGCCTGAACAAAACTTGGAAATTACTTGTTTATGCAAAGCGAATATAATTCTATTATAGTCATTCTTAACGAACCAAATAACAGAAAATTAATAGGAGAGGATTTTATATTACACTTTTAGCCATAGTTTTTAATTAATTACGATTGTGTAATAATTCTTTGGGGACTTTTTATAGTGCAGTTAGATAATTTTTATAACAATAGTGTATAAATGTTAGCTTAAGTAACGTGTAATGCCTTTTCGTTAAGCTTTGACTAGAGCATTGAACTAGAGCTAAGTACGTTGTTACAATGTAGGATATAGACACTAGATAGATAAAAATGTTCTAGATATGCAGGTTATCTAAAAAGGTTATGATCATAATAAGACTTATTATTAATTATAAGTATGTATGCAGGACTCTAAAACGTTTTCTTTAATTCACCTTACTATAATCTGACTACCCTGCAAGTGACCACACTGCATCGATGCAATGATTCAGTGGTTAAATGCATTGTGTTAAAGTTTTAGGTTTAATACCCATGGCAGCATGATAACATAATGTTTGGGTCAGATGGGGCAAATAATATTTATCAGATTGTAATAGATACAGAATAAAGCAAATGTATTTAATTTTTGTTAGCTATAAAGGAGATTTTAATTTAATTTTGTACATAAATTTTAACAAATTTCTTCACTGAAGAGAGGCTCTTGGAAGGATGATAATAATAACTCCCTGTTCCTTAGGTCGAAATGCCAAAACCCTGCCCCAGTTTGCAAGTAGTGTGCGCTGTGCCAGCCAGTTGCAAAAGCCTAAAACTGCTATTGTTATGCTCAATATGGGAGGACCCCAAACCACGGATCAGGTATGCTTTAAACATGGAAGTACTTGTAGCATTTTAAATAAGAGTGGTATTTCTGGACATGTACACATTAAAAAATGAGATTGTAAAAAAATTACTGCGTTCCGTGCTGTTGCTCATCAACAAAGTTTGCAAACTTTCAAAGATCTCTCCTAATTGCAACACCATGTCCTATACATTTACATTGTACCAACATGTTTGTGCAACCTAAAAGTTCAATAGTCACTCCTTAATGTAGATGGAGTTACAATTTATATAGTACCACCATGTTCTGTTACACTTTTTCAGGTGGGGGACTATTTGCACAGAATAATGACAGACAGAGATATGATCCAACTACCAGTACAGAGTAAACTAGGCCCGTGGATAGCTAGCAGACGGACAGAGGAGGTCAAAAAGAAATACCAAGAAATTGGTGGAGGCTCACCTATATACCGGTGGACGGACTTACAAGGTATATTTACTTAATACAATACATGAAACAAAACAGACAACGCCACAGATAAAATATTACTTATATTGGGTTTCCAGGTAAACTATTAACAGAGGCTCTCGATCAAATGCTGCCTGCGTCTGCGCCACACAAACACTACATAGCGTTCAGATATGTCCCACCCTTCACCGAGGATGCCCTACAGCAGATGGAGGCGTGAGTGATGGATTTTTAAAAGTATTAAAAATTATGCTGACCATTTTGCGATATATTGAAGATGTTCCCTGGTTCTGTTATAGTACCCCATTTTTCTTTGTACATTTGTGCTATAATATCGTTCACTGACTATTATGTGTCCTCGTATTTTGTAAAGGACTGTAAACACTGTTTGACACTATTAGCCAACTTTTCAACAACAAAATGGGCCGTACACATATTTTTTGATTTTGGTCATTTGAAGATCTGGGACGGAAACCGAAAGGCGAATTTCAAATTCCAGAAAAAAATATAGACTTTCAAAGACAGATAGACCCAATGGGAATTGAACCCAAGATTCATTATCCTTACTAATATTATAAATGCGAAAGTAACTCTGTCTGTCTGTTTGTTACTCTTTCACGCCAAAACTACTGAACGGATTTGAATGATGGTTTAGACCCTGAGAAAGAACATAGGCTACTTTTTATTGCGAAAAGGGGTTTGTAAGGGATTAAGGGGTGGAGGGGGCGGTGTAAGTTTGTATGGAAATTCGTAGTTTTTAAAACTAGAACAATGAAACTTTCTCCTTTTTTCCCTTTTCGGGAATAGGAGTGGGAGTTAGAGTAGGAGTGATGTGAGGTGTGAGTGTTGCGACAAAGTAGCACTTACACCAGATTGGCTGCGACAAAATGCGCAATTACATAAATTAATAAACAGCCTAAATAATTGAAAATTTTACCCCAAGTCACAATTCCACGCGAACGAAGTCGCGGGCACAGCTAGTATGACATTGCTATATATTGCTACCTTTGGTCGAATGAGCCTGTCAAGTATATGTATTTCAAGAATAAGCTTTATTTTGACATCTCTCAGAATAGGGAAGTATAAATCTTATTCTTTATTACAGAGATGGCGTTGAACGCGCTGTCATCTTTTCTCAGTACCCGCAATACAGCTGCGCCACTACTGGCTCCAGTTTGAATGCCATAGCCGATTTTTACAAAAACAGGTTGGTATCTGTATTTTTTACAATAATTGAGTTAACAGTGTTTTCTTATATAAAAATTCTATATTATTTGAAATATCTGTTTTTACAATAAGGAAATAACGAAAAATGTGTATCTATATACTTTTATATGAGCTGATTCACCTGTTATAAGGATATAACTGACCACTTATTAGAATTTGTTTTTCCTTTTTTTTTGTAGAAAGCAACCGAACATAAAGTTCAGTTTGATAGAGAGGTGGGGTAGCAATCCTCTGTTGGCGACAGTGTTTGCAGAGCGTATTAAGGAGAAACTGAAGCTGTTCGATGGGAATGTGCGAGATCAAGTCTTGATTATGTTCACTGCACATAGCTTGCCGCTAAAGGTAAATTAAAGAAGATGAAGCCGAAGAGTTTGTCTGTTTGAACGGGCTTATCTCAGGAATTTATCATTATTATTTCTATTGGGGACACAGATAGAAGTCAGGTGACCAGTCCACATTATCTACTGACTGTTTTTCGCTCCTATTGGACGCAGTGTTTCATACCTAAAGTCTTCAAAGATAAATGTTCTAAGCAGTACCAAAATACTTTTTAAATTCGAACTAATGCCTAAAAATAATTCGCCAGACTTGTTCTACTACACGAACTGCGAAGTACCGCCTTCATAGGACATCGAAGAAACTGTTTTGTGCTCAAAATTTGTTTCAATGTTTTTTTTAGACAGGGACGTAAGTTTGGCTTTGCTTGTTAAAAAAAGTTGATCGGTGACATACATAGAATTCATTTTTATGGTTTAGCTGTGGTGTGTATCAATTTACAATGGTAATCAATCTATTGTTATACAAATTCATCGATTACAAATTGAAATTACGACTCGGGCAGGACTTGAACCGGCATCCACAGCGTTCCATTATTCACATGAGCATTATTCAGCCCCTAGAAGAAAACCCCACAAAAAATTTGAAATTTCATTTCCAGGCAGTCTCTCGCGGCGACACTTACCCGCACGAGGTCTCGGCGTCCGTTGCAGCAACGATGAGCAAACTGCAAGTCCCAAACCCTCACAGACTTGTCTGGCAATCGAAGGTGGGGCCTTTGCCCTGGCTGCAACCGTATACAGACGATGCCATTAAGGTAGGTCGGAAGTCGATATATAATCAATTGTTGAAAATTGAAAATCACATATTGCTTTAAATTCTTTTTTTGTATAACAGGACTAAAATTAGCCTTTTTTTTAGTCCTACGCGAAAAAAAGGAATCAAACACATGATCCTCGTGCCAATTGCGTTCGTCAACGAACATATTGAAACATTGCACGAGCTGGACATCGAATACTGTGATGAGGTGGCAAAAGAGGTATTTATATAACCACATATATATAATATATATATATATATATACTATATATATACCTATATATATATATATAGGTTATTAAAACATTTTTAACTGTTAATAACTCCGAAATTTACTTTCATTTTGATCTGTACCTAAGACCTAACGTTTCAGATGCCTCTTAGCAACTGGAGTTATGAATATTTTTTTACGCGTTTTAAACAGTTAAGTGTTTTAATATCTACCATTGGAGTAACATTTTGCAAACGTGTTGATAGAAAAAATGCAGATGATCTTAAAAATATATATTTATTTATATATCCTCTGTCGGCTTATATATTTCTTCGTTTGAAAGATCATATAATCCCCCGGGTCTTACATGTATCTAACCAATTTGTAATACATATTTCTATATACATGTTGGGCTTAGTTTGGAAAGCGGGATATCAAATAGGTGCTCACAATTTCCTTCTGGTCACGAACTACAGTCCTCAGATGAAAATGCCCTGAAGCTTAATAGCGTTTTGGTCTGTGGATTTCCGAAGGCCAAAAGAGGTCGACAGCGCACCCTCTTGACATATACGCTTATCTATCGATCTCTATCATTAAAAAATATATAATAGTTTCAATTCACACAGACAAACATTCCTGTTTCATTAATATTAATAAAGATGTACATTTACTTTTTTAGGCTGGCATCACCCAGATAGAGAGGGCGGCAACACCGAACGACCATCCCACTTTCATAGCAGCTATGGCGGATGTAGTCGCTCACCACCTCAACTCGGGACCGTCCGTCTCTAGGCAATTCTTGTCCAGGTATACTAAGGGGTTTGGGGTTTGGAAAAACACATTATGACCGCTCACAAAAAAAGTAAACTTAAGTTATCCCTGTGGGGTGTATAGAAAAATATGTGTTCCATTCTGTGAAGTGGACACATTTGTGTGTCTATTCCACGAATTGGTTATATTTACAGGCCTTTAAATATATTTCTGGGTCCTGCTTAAACAAAACGATTTGTTGTTTCCTCTGGATTCTAATCTAGGACCTCTTATTAACGAAAAACTAAAGGTTTAGGACCCTAGTTACTGTGAAGCGTCCTTTTGTATTTTTTAGAGCTATTTCACGTTTTAAACCGTTATAAGTGTTTTATTTAGATTTAAACGCGACATATATTGTTACCTTATTGTTGACTACGATGTTTCCGATGATTCGCTACAACTATGGTCCTTAGTTTTGCGTCTCCTTTGAGTTGGAAGGTTGAATCATAAATCTTATTTAACTTATTTTTATTTAACTACAAATTTAAATTCAATTTAAAATAATAACAACTAAAAAGTTATCTAATAAATTTCGCGTTTTAAACCATTAAAAGTATACTACTCACACACAATCTTAATTTTAAATATCGACTACCTACATACTAATATACATCCTGCATGTTTTGAACCTTATTTTTTTTCAGATGTCCGCACTGCGTAAGCGCAAGATGTCAGTCGTCTAAAGAGTTTTATAAGAAATTGTGTAATTTTATGGATCAGACAAAAGAAGCAACAGCGTAACGGAAAAAGAAAAATCTCTCGTCACTAGCTTTAGTACAAAATAAAAACAAATTTCAACCCGTCATTATTATTATTATTATTTTCTAACGGGGCCACCTGTGGTAGGCCGGGTGATCAGTCTCACGTTATCAGCCGACCATTTCACCCATTTCTCCATTTCCTCCTTGCGAGGTTTTGGAAGAACCCGTCGTTAGGACTACTAACTTTGACAGCTCTCTGCAAATTTTATCACTTATTGCCAAGTCCTTCTGAGTCCTCGGAGAAACATTTGACCAAAACTATCTTCAACTTCCTGTTTAAATCTTGCTCGCTATAACATTAAACTTTGAAAAATCTCATCGAAAAGTATAGAGCCGTTTCTTGTGTTGTGTTCGAAGCATTTGCGTATTGTTATTTTACTTTTATTGCGGAACTCTTGTAAGGCTAAATTTTGTATTTGTTAAACCAGCGCGCAATGATACAAAATGGTAGTATTGTTTTTGTAATATATGGTGTTGTTATTGTAAATATGGTATATGGTAAATATATGTTATAGATACAGTATGTTGTTTTTTATATCTAAACTAGCTGCGCCAGCGACTTTGTTCGCGTAGTACACTTTATAAATAATAGCTTCTTATAATTATAAATTATAATAGGATTATTTAAAAAGGAATCATTCTTTTCTACATATTTTTTGGAGATTTTGAACAGTTTACTCAGCGTATGCGACGGAAACCCACAAAGATGAATCATAATGCCCGTTTATTCTACATATCTTACTGTTTCTTCCCAGCGTGATGTTTTGTGAGATTAGCACGTTCAAACAAAAAAACTTATCAGTTTTATAATATTAGTATAAATGTTTTTATCCAAAAGTACCTATACTTCACTAACGTTTAAATAATATGTATTTAAAAAAAATCTTGAATTATAGAAAAGATATGTTTCCATTGTTTTATTCCAGTAATTGTTCTTATTGAAACGGCAGAATTCGACAAATTAATATATTTGTCGAATTCTGCAGCTGTCGTGATAATTAAAATACATTTTGTTGCAGGTAGACAGACATTGAAGTGATAGCAATCTCGTTTCTACCCTCCTTAGTAAATTTCAAATTTCGAACACTACCTCGTTTTGAGTGCCAAAAAAAGAATTATTTATAGAGAAGTTTCAATTGTATTCCCAACCGCAATTATTTGAATAAACTCCTTTGAACGGTTTAAAACGCTTAGTGATTCTGAAAATCTTGTAGATATTCATGAATTTTTGTAAATCGACCTCGACGAATGCACGGATCTATCTTTTCTAATGATGCAACGAAACATGTTTCGGTTGAGAAGTAAAGGATATTTGTGTCACTGCGAATTGCAATTGCCAATTTGCATTCAGCCGTAGAAAATAATCATAGCACTTAATCGAAACAGTTGCGTAGTCAATTTGTAACAAGACATTATTAAAATTAATGAGGCATACCATTTTTTCATTATATGAGGCGGCCAGAGCCAGAGTAGCCTAACTGCAATTTTATGATTTGTTTATATTGTCATAGTCTAAAAATGTTACTCTACAAGAGCACAGTGACCGAAAATTGATAACATAATTCCTACACAAATTCACTGTCGCCTAAGTTATTCGGCATTTTTAATTTCCTCTTTATTGAAAATCATGTTTTTTTATTAGGCCACTCTGCCCCTGGCAGTCTCATACAAATCATAATTGAAGACTTAAAATCTAAAATAAGATAGAACCAGCACGCTGCTTCGTACACGGACTAGTGGGCTTAAATAATACACCTTTAAATAGGTGACGATAACTGGTAATTAAAGTGTAATTTTTTCAAACTTACCTATTCCCTACTGAAGGCTGATAGCAGATTTTTTCTAGAAAAGTTTTAAATCCGAATTGACATCCCGGGATTCAAACTCAGGACCGCCTGAAGTCAATAACTAACGAGGAAGTTAGTATATTAGCTGTGGGATACATTATTATATTCTATCATTCTTCACTAAACATGACCGTTTTTATTACTTCGAGTTTCTAAGTAATAAAACAATATTTAATGATTTTTTAAATATTAAAATTTATCATAATATGATCTTTAAAATTGTACAATATATCTATTTGAATGAATATTTCAAAAATTCTTGCAACATCTGTTTAGCACTTCACTAAAATTGCAGTCAGGTTCATATATCGAAATATATTTTTAAATAAGAAATTTTAAAGTTGTAGTTAATTTCATGTTTTTTTTTTTTTTGATTGGACTCTTACGTATTGTGTTCCTAAGGAGCCACGAATACTAACCGGGCGTTTTGGGCGAGCGCGATAGCGCTCGCCGTGTTTGCGGCTAGACCAAGGGTGCCCCGAGGGGGGCATCGGCCTCGGCTTGGACCGCCGCAATGCGGGTGGGAGCTAGAAGAGCTGGACGGAAGCTCACCCGGGTGAGCGGTACGCGAAGCGAATGACCTCGCCTACGCCGGCGTAGGCGGTTTTGCGGGCGATCGGCACCGGTGTCGGCCGATCGCATAGCAATAAGTAAGTCGACGGCTTTGGTTAAGTCGTCATCGGGGTCGGTGAGAACGTTACGCGGCCTTCTCCAGCGTGTATTAATGGGAACGGTGTAGTTGGCGGCCCGGGCCACCAGTGGGTTCGGATGCGTCGCGGCTTTTTTAAAGAAACGTTCGGACGTTTCCTTGAAGTACCGACTGAGGGTCGGTAATTCGAGATCGGCGTGAAAATTTGCATTCCGTACGCACCAGATGGCTCCAGGGGCGGTTCGAGTGGACCGATTCTGAAGCACCTGGAGCCTGTGCAATATACTAATTATTTTAACTACGGCCTCACGTTTTCGAAAAATATTTATATATGGCAAGATTTAAAACAAACTAATAATTTTACATAAAAATTTTAATACAAAACTTCATTCATATTTAACTGTGAATTTATTTATTTTAACCGAAATAATACAATCTTAATCAATTACATCCTAATTAATATTACAATACATTACATAGCTAAGTGAGATGTTTTGACATCTGTCACTGTAGATGTCTCGCTTTGCTGCCAACTGTCACTGTCAAATCAAACCTGACATCCGACGTCTGACCACGAAGTATTGATAATTCCAACAATAATTTTAGTTTGATCGCGTTCTCCAATGTGTTTGAACGTGATGAAGAACTAATTTTAAAATGTAAACAATCCCATAGAAATGTCGAAAATGACGCTGTTACTGTGTGTTTGTGTTAGTTTGTTGGTGAATTGTGTGTTTTCTTACACGTACGTGAACGAATTGGAAACGGACCAACATCAACACAGACATTGTACACACGAACACCCAACAGAAGACCAAGTGAGTATGATTAATTTGATTATAAATTCTTTATTTATCTTACGTGTTCGTCATACCCAATACTGTCTAGGAAATGGCTGGTTGGTCTTTAACTTAATAAAACCTCTTCAGTGTTTTAAATTTACGAAAGTTAACACTTCTTTTTTTAGCCCTTTCTTTTGACACACCAGTTTAAAATAGTATTTATTTAAACTTACCAGTACATCAATCAATGTAAAACCTTCTTTGACTCCTTTATAAAGTTGTGTTTGAAATTTACGAAAGTTGACACTTCTTTTTTTAGCCCTTTCTTTTGACACACCAGTTTAAAATAGTATTTATTCAAACTTACCAGTACATCGATCAATGTAAAACCTTCTTTGACTCCTTTATAAAGTTGTGTTTGAAATTTACGAAAGTTGACACTTCTTTTTTTAGCCCTTTCTTTTGACACACCAGTTTAAAATAGTATTTATTCAAACTTACCAGTACATCAATCAATGTAAAACCTTCTTTGACTCCTTTATAAAGTTGTGTTTGAAATTTACGAAAGTTGACACTTCTTTTTTTTTAGCCCTTTCTTTTGACACACCAGTTTAAAATAGTATTTATTCAAATTTACCAGTACATCAATCAATGTGAAATCTTCTTTGACAGAAACTCCTCAATAAAGTTGTGTTAGAAATTTGACATTTACGAAAGTTGACTCTTCTTTTTATTCGTTGCCGTGACTTCCAACTGCTTCGTGATTCATTCCCGATTTAAATTTTAGTGGGTTCTAATACTTTATAAAATAATTAAAAACTCATAATTATAATATAATATTAATATAGTGAGAACAATTCGAATATTTAGGAAACATTATTTAAAAGATAACTATGAGGAACTCTGGTTAATTCATTAAATATGGATATTTCAAACACAGTCCTATACATTTTTTTATTGTGGAATTAAATTTAATACAAAGGCGGTAGGTACCGCTTTAACGCGGTGTTCGAAATTTAAAATTACGAAAGTCGACACTTGTTTTTTAATTCGTCACCGCGTCTTGGCGATATTTATGAATCATGAAGGTACAATTTCTTAAAAGTATTCTCCTGTGTATTATTCTCATAATCAAGACTAGCTTATTGATTACGGAGAAACCCGACATTTACACTTGTTAGCGTGAAAATTACGCACGCACGAAGGGTGCCTGTCTGTATCCCAAAAGTTAAAACGACTTTTATTAATTCAAACGTCAGAAACCATTCGTTCTACTTACCTGTTTCATTGTTTTGCGCATTTATCTGGAAAGACTACTAATTTATAACTATGTTCAAGTATACCCGCCCCCCCCCCGGGGGCCCCCCCCCCCCCCCCCCCCCCCCCCCCCCCAGTTCCTGAGATTAGCGCAACCAAACAAACAAACTCTTCAGCTTTATATATTAGTATAGATTTGGTCTAGCCACCCTCGGTCCATCCCTATTTAATTAACCTAGCACAGTGCGATACTCGTAACACGACTTTTTAAATGCACGAAATGGAGAAGTGTGCAAAATTTTACGCTTTCTTGCTGCGATTAATGCACGCATTTTTAACTGATGTCAAAAGATAGTTTCACTATTTCTTACTAGTTTAAATGAAACATTCTGTTAATACGCGTATTCAAATTATGTGTGATAGACGCATTAATTGTTCAAATGACAATGAAACAGATGGCGATAAAGCATCCAAAACGTCGGGTCGTAGTTAAAAATCAATTGACAAAAAATTTTTACGTTTTTAACCGCTAAGTGTCTCATTAAAATGTTTATAACTCACGTACACTACAGATATTACTAAACTAAGTACTTACCTAGTTATTTCTAAGTTCTAAAATTATTAAAAGTAAAACCGCAGATGCTAAAAAGAAACATGAAGTCATTTTTCACGTTAAATTTACTTCAAAATAAAAATAATTTCAAGTACGGCCCGACGTCTCCTTCTGTGACTCCGGTCGCTGTAAAGCATTCGAAACGCCGGGCCGTGGTTAAAATATTGTTTTAAATTTTAACTAATATATTCCGCGTTTTAAACTCATAAAGTGTTGCATTTAAATGTGTTAGTCACGTAGACTAGTGTCAGTAGAATTTAGACGAATTAATTACTGCCAAGTGATAACGTTGTGTGCAAACCGGCTGTTACCGTAGTTAAAAACTACTTGTCTATGCCCCAGAATAAAACATAGACTACTCACACATGTAAAGCAGATTAACATAATTACTAAAATATACTCTATGGTAATTTAACCGTGCTAATGCGTTAAAAGTAATTATCTCGAAACTCTTTGTCCATTTATTTAGTCACGTCCAACGAGTCACTTCTGACTCGTGACGGACACTAATAAGTATAACAAAGGCATTTAAAAATGTATTTAAAACGAAGTTACACAATTCGCTTATCGGGTATCTGAAGAATGTGTGAATAGCATTTTTAACTGTTTAATAGCTATTATTTAAACAGTTTAATGAGTAATTTTCAATTGGGACGCGACTTCAAATGCTTAGGAAGTGAGGGGGCGATACATTGTATTGTAAATATAAATTTATATTTCAAGTTTTATCTGTACTATTAATATAAATTATATTACTTAATGCTATCTTCAACTTCAAATATTAATTATAACAAGTGTAATAAATAAAATACTTTTAACCGGTTAAAAGTTTTAAATATTCATTTATTTTCAGGGTTACTTAAATTACATTAACTCGCAGACAAACCCGCGGCTAAAGCTAGTAAATATTAACATTCCACACTAAAGGAAAAACAGTGGAATAAACAAAGAAAATAATTTGTATAACTGCGCAAGAGCATTACTATTTATGGTAGAGCCGTCTTGAGTATAGCGGATGTACATCCTTTCGTACATACATACAAGGTCCGTATTCGATTCCCGGCTGTTTGTTACATTCATTTATAATGTAATACAATTTAATCCAGAGATTCGAACCGCACTGTCAAAAGCGTTTTCAACTCAATGTGGAATGCCAAACGTGATAAATAATTTCGAAGACAGCTGAAAGAAGTCTAAACAATCAACTATATAGGGACTTGCATGTAAAAAAGCAGAAAAAACGGACAAAAAATGCGACTGTCCCACGCCCCAGTTGGGGGCAAGGGGATTGTTATGTTCTGCCTGGATACGATCATCGATTAGTGGCTTTAGTATTAAAATTATCTTTTCTTGTCGGCTTAGAAGTCAGACTTCCGCGTTGTTGCATTATTAACAGATCGCGTTATGTAAAATAAATTACATTCCTCCACCATCTATAGCTTTGTGAATCATTGGTGGGACCGGAGCGGTCGCGGGTTTGATATCTGAATATTTATAATGAATATATACATTCTAGTAGGGTTTGTACAACTCCCTGTACAAATAAATTCAAACGGTGAGATTTAAAAAAAAGGCACTCAAATATGTCTGCTTGTCTTATCAAAATTGACCCTATATAGAGTTAAATCACATTAATTATTTAGTAAGCAAAAACAATCTCAATATAGTAATAAAATACAAATAAATAGCTTCCAACAATGTTCTTTATAAACTAAAAATCCATTACATTGAAAATTTGCACAACTCCGGCAGGACTTGTACCGGCAATCCTCAGCGTTCCGTGCTGTAGATCAAATAAAATGAAATATATATTATATTTTTTTTAAAAATAGAAAAGTATTTAGATTCGTTAAAGAAAAATTTAAAAAGGGTTGGTCTATCTGTTCGTCGTGATTCTACAAATTGTTCAAGAGCAACATAACCCAAGAAACTCAGTCCAGCTTTTTTAACAGGTCTTATAAACTAATACATTGTGAATTTATTAAGGAGCAATGCATATTACTGCTAGGCGGTCTTGTCATTAAAGAAATCGTTCAGACAATAATACGCCTTTTGAGACAATCTAAATTTTATGACTTCTTTAAGCTTCTTAATTGATAAATTTGCAACCTCAACTGGCAATACATACGAATACAATTGCCAGCAAATCAATTAGTTATTTTATGGAGCCTATATTTGGGGATAGCTAGCTTATCCTTTTTTCTTAAGTTCAAATTTGCTCTAATCAATTGAGCTAGCAGATAAACAGTTTAAATTTTTACAAATTATTAATTTATCGAACCACTAGGTATAACCAACACATATTGCAGCTTATCTTATGTTTTTATAAAGTTAATATTGTTGCCAATAATACATTGGATAAGGAAAAGTGACAGGAAAATTTTATTTAAAAACATAGCACTAAATTTGGTCAATAAAACTAAGATAATTACTTATTTTCCCTGCAAATAATGTAAGATTTATCCTCAACTAAATTTATGTGTTTTGTTGAAGAATAATCAACTCAAATAAGTAGGTATAACATTATATGTACAATACACTAACTGCCCTCCGTATTGTCGTCTAAACCCCGTCATCTTTATAAACTTCGCTGTTACTCACGACGTAGGTCGCGTCCCTTCCGTCGTTCTTACAAGTTAATCTTAACAGATAGACATATAGCGTCGTGGACTTTTTAAAAGATTATTTAAAGAGGAATCATTATTTTCGGATATCTTGAATTGTTTGCAGCGTACGCCTCGTAAACCCATAATTAATAAGAATACCCATAAAGTAACATCCATAGAAAATGGTGTAGCCGTTTATAGCAGACCCCATAAACATACATTACTGCTAAGCAATTTAGAACTAAATAAACTATATAATTTTCCCCTCTTTTCGTTGACACACAAATTTAAATTCGTTCCCACTGTTTAAAGACATATATTTAAACAACGTAAGACAGTTTAAAACGCGATCGTATGAACAGCGAAGTAATTTACATTCAATTAAATAACCCGATTTGTCGCTAGTTCGACGTAAGTTTGACCCCCCCACAAAACTTTAACCTAGGTCTAAAACGCATATGTTAGTTAGTTAGGTAAGCGTTTTAAACCGTTAAAAGTGTAAGTGAACTATAGACAATCTTTATCCTTATATTATTACTACAGTTAGCTTTTATAGTTCACGACGAGCTTGCAAGTACAATACCTGCGAGGTCATTTGCGAAGCGAAATGTCAGTGGATCGAGTCTATGATTTGTATTATTCATTGTTTGAATCAGTCTGTTTCTAATGTATGGAGATGATTTAAAACGAATTTAAACAAGTTTAAACGATAGAAAACTTAAATATAGATATAGTGCCATCTTATAACATATCTATATAAGTTAGTCTATATTTTGAAAAATCGAAAATAACTTAATGAACAATTCCGCGATCTGGACAAACTCGAGTTTAAAAGCGAAAATAAATTAAAACAATTTTCGACCCGGGCAGGACTTAAACCGGCATCGTCAGCGTTCCGTCCTGTTGCTCTAACCTTAGGTGGGACTGGGTAGCTGAAATCGAAATTGTTTTAATTTATTTTCGATTTTTAAGCTTAAACGACTAGACGTTTTGGATTTTCCACGATCGCGGAATTTTCATTAGGTAAGTTGTTTTAATGACGGTATTGCATTTCTCTCAATAAACTAATTTATCATATTAGTATGTGATAAATTCGTCCTCGTGGAATAGGTTTTTTAAGCATCGTGTATTTTTAACGACCTCCTTTATAAATTAGAGCTGTTATACACGACGTCATCAGTGTCCCATCGCATCGTTTTTGCGAGTTAATCTTAAAAGATAAACATATACTGTCGGACATTTTTTTTCATCATTTAAGGTGGTATCATTCTTTCCTACATATTTTTTAGGTATCTTGAACAGCAGCGTATGTAACGGAAGCACACAAATATGAATTAATTTCCCCGTTTTTTTTTTCACATTTCCCGGTCTTTCTTCGCTCCTATTAATTGCAGTGCGATGTTTTATAGCCTTCCTTGATATATGCTTTAACCAAAACAAAAAGACTTTTTCCATTCGAATCAGTTGTTCCTGAGATTAGCGCGTACACAATAAGCAAAGAATCTCTGCAGCTAGACCCCCCAAACTAAGTTTCGACCGAGACATGAGATGACGAGAAAGCTATTACCGATTTAATTAGAATAATGTTAAAACACTTGTTAATACGATTCGATTTATGTAGGCCACAAGGTTAAGTAATATATCACGATAAGAATTCGGATGGGGCAGCAAGAATAGATTTCTCATGCTTTCACTGTTACGAAATCGTTACGTTGTATTTATTATGCGTGTCACGTAAGGTCGGATGCTAATGTAATTTAACCGACTGCCAAAATAAGGACTATAATTTTTAACACATTATAAATCCAATAGAAAAGGTTTAGCCGTTTACGGAATGCCATCGTTAAAAGATATGTGTTCCAACAGGACTGAAGTAAGAATGCTCCTTCGAATATTTATTCAGAAACACTATCATTTTAGGAAGTCTAAAGCCTAAGCTGTATAAGGAGTTATGCCTTATGTACTTTTTTATAAAACAGTAGAATTGACAATTATAATTTGAAAGCTTATCCATTTTAATTAATTAATTAGTCTAAAATATTTCTACAAATAATTTTTAAGTTAGCTTTTTGCATAAAACCTATCTATTCTATTCTTTGCTATATCTGTAACTTCATTAAAGATGTACGGTTATAACCATAAATTAACATATTAATAGAGTATACTTTGACAATTGACATTTGACATCATAATGGACATGTGTCAGCTGTCATAGTGCGCGGGAAACAGTATCGAAAGCTCTAGGCGGTTCCGCACTTTCACCGCTGTATTATGTAATTGTATCTGCAGTAATGTGTTATGGCTATATTGAAAAGCGAACTTGATTTACGTTTTACTAGATTCTATATGACTAAATGCTACGAGTATATTTATGTTGGTTCTAAATAAGACAATTTTACGGTTTAAAATGCGAAATATATTAGAATTCCAAAAAAACAACATACCGGCAAACGCGAAGACACCGTTAGTCAATTCTGCAAGGACCCGGCCATTTTGACATTAGGCCAAGCCACCCTCCATATTTAGTCTCCCCGTGACCACGGCTGCTGCAAAGCATCTGACACATCGGGCCGTAGTTAAAATAATTTTTAAATAAGTTTAACTCACACATTTCGCGTTTTAAACCATTAAAGTGTTTTTTTATTCATAAAAAAAAATATTATTCTAAAAAACAATCTATTGCCTCATTTGTAATATAAATAAATTACCTCGAAAGTTAATTAATTCAACCCGTTTAAATTAAAAGATAAAGTTTAACTTCCCGTGCTAACTTCCGGTAGGCTATAATGGCGCTAGAATAATATTATGTTATACGGAAGATTTTGCGGAGGTCCTTCTTAATGATTCTAGCTATACTTTGTATTATATAATTAATTTGTTCTTTACGGGCACATTTGTCCATTGGTAGCAATGTGGATTTTAATCGACGGGTCGTGGGTTAGATTTCCACCTGCTCCAACGTGCTTCACGGCTTTTTCATCTGAGGACGGTGGTTCGTGACCCGGACTAAATTTCGACATTCCTAGCCCCCTTTTTTTCATATCCGGTTTCAGAAAAAAATTAAGTTTGAATCCGGTGGGGATCGAATTTAAGACCCGTTGATTATTATAAGCCATACATTGCTAAAACTCCCCTTGTCCTTCTCTTTAAAAGGAATATATATATAGGACAAGTCACTTTAATATTTCACCAGTGTATTTATTTAAATGCATTTTTTTTAGAAACGTTATTTTGGTCGTGATGTTCTCAACAAGCGGAGGTTAGTGACCGAACCAGTTTTTGGTTATGAAACACGACTTCATTTGCATATTCACATGGTTTAAAGGAGCTTATGCGCTGGTCAGAACCCACTGACCACAGCCCATCGTGTTGCTCCAGTGTAAAGTGGCGGGCTTAAACGATAAGCGTCACTAAATAAGTGATAACTCGCTTCAAAGGTCAATGGTGACACTCCCCCCTACTTAAAAAATACTGTCAAGCTCAGAAAAGACATCCAAATACCTGTGCAGTTGAGTGCAGTAACTACCTAGCCACCGAGGGTTTTCGAATAAAAGCTATGACCGCGACTTCATCGTCGTCATATTAATTTATACAGACTTCTACCTCAGCTGTAGTTGTCACCCACGATGTCGTCCGCGTCCCTTGGTTCTTTCAAGTTAATGTTTGAAGATAGACATGCACTATTACGGACATATATTAGACTAGCTGTGCCCGCGACTTCTTTCGCGTGGACTAGTGACTTTGGGTAATTTTTTAAATTATTTAGGATGTTTATTAATTTATGTAAGGGCGCATTTAAGGCAGCCATCTATCTTGTAAGTACTGCTTTGCCGCGATACTCACACCTCACATTATTCCTACTCTAACGCCCACTCTCGTTCTACACTACTTCCACTCCCACTCCCACTCCTACTCCTATTCCCACACCTATTCCCAAAAAACCAAAGAAGAAAGTTTCATTGTTCTAGCTGCAAAAACCAAAACAAAACAAAATCCTCTTTTTTGGTCATAAAGCTAAAGAGTGTTTGTTTAGCTTTATGACCAGTATAGTTTTAGTGTAGCAATGTATCTTTTCAATTGTAAAGGCCTTTTCACACGTGGGACAAAATTAGGCAAAGCCGAATTTTTTGTTCCGTTCTTACTGATAAGCTGCCATTGTGTTTGTATATTGCAATTCCGGTTGCGAAGTTACATTTTGTAGTAATTGTGAACTTGTAATATTCGCAGGACCTTTGTGCCCAACTCAGAAACCACTGCTCGAATTTTATAAGCTTTTCTACAAAAAAAATGTTTAGTCTATAATAATATATAAAGCTGAAGAGTTTGTTTGCGCAAACGCGCTAATATCAGGAAATACGGGTTCGAATGGAAAAATGTTGTGTTAGAGCATTTATCGAGGAAGGCTATAGGCTATAAACATCGCCCTGTGAATAATACAAGCGAAGATACAGCGAGAAAAGTGAGAAAACTTAAATTATACATCATTATGGGTTTCCGAGGCGTACGCTGCAAAAACAGTTCAAGATATCCAAAAAATATGTATGAAAGAATGATTCATTTTTAAATGATCTAAAAAAAAGACGCTATATAAACTTGCAAAACCGGGAAGGGACGCGGGCGACGTCGTGTGTAACAGCGATAATATATAAATATTATGTAGGTTTGCCTAAAACATATTTAGATAACTATTCTACGCAGACGAAGTCGCTGACACAGCTGGTGAGATATAAAAAGAGTTTAGTAAATGTGTGATATCCATTATTTTTTGTAAGGCGAGTACAGCTCCTTTACTGAACCGTTTTAGCAGCGCACACAGCGGGAACCCTCAAAAACGAATAATTTTCCCCGTTTTCTCCCACATTTCCCTATGTCTCTTTGCTTCTATAGGTGGCCTGGTTTTTTGCTTTAGCCTTAACAAATGTGCTAACCAATACAAAAGGAGTTTTTCATTTACTAAACTCTGAATTAGTTGTCCCTAAGATAATTGTTTCCGAACTACCACGTTGAATGACCTTGCATAGCGATCTCGATTCTATGAAACCCAAGGTCATATTGCAAAGTGTTAAAAGAAATTACTAACAATTCTGTGAACTACATAAAGGTCGTTGTTACTTCATATCTTAACCGACGTTGTAACTGGGAATTATGTGTTTTTTCTTATACAAACTATGAACACAACTTTTTTACAACTAACTTAGCAAGCTTTATGTAGCTCAATGACACTTGTCACCTAGGTTGGCGCCAGAGGTTCCGGTTTCGAATCTTGGTAAAAACATTTTTTTGCGGACACAGAGGATTTTACTAATAACAGTACAGTCCTAAACTTTGTCGTCTGACAACATCGCTGTTCTCTTGTCATAAGATTTTTTCTATTACAAAAGTCACCATACATTAAAAAATATATATCTTAGGTCCTCCTATTTATTTGATATTATATTATTAATATCGAACAAAAGATCTAATATATGTGACTCGATTTTGTGAAATTTTAAAACTATCTAGCTATAGATAACACTAGCTGTGTCAGCTACTCCGTCGCGTTGGGCATTCAAATATGTTTTTGTTCCTTATGAATTTAAGCTGTTGCCCACGACGTCGGCCGCGTCCCGTCGGTTCTTAATAATTGAAAAGAGGAATAATTCTTTATTAAGTACATATGTTTTTAGTATTATGAACCGTTTTCACAAACGTTTAAACAAACTGTTCAGCTTTATATATTTAGTATAGGTACAGCGATATCGGATTAATTAGGTTCTAGTTTTATTCCTAATACTATGGGTATTCACACACACAGCTCAGAATTTCCATATTCGGTCGAATGAAGTATCTCATTGAAATATAAAAACCGATAATCTTAATTTCGACACTGATAAGAACTTCTCATAATCTCAATATTAAATTCTTTTGAAAGGACGTGATCTTAAGCTGAAGGAATCCCAGTGTAAGGAAGATAATTGAAGATTGTACTGTCATTCAAAGTGGCTTAAGAGCTGCTGATGAGATTTCAACTTTGAACTCCTAACTTCTGATGGCTTAAATATTAATTGTTTACTTAATGCTTTTTTATATGATTCAATTCAATTTTGCTTCACAGATTCGAAATTTCTTATGTTCGCCGATGACACAAATTTTTTTCTAAAAATTAAATCTTTACAACAAATATCACAGTGTTCTCGACATATTTTATCTTAATAGATAGTATACATATATATAATTATATATAATTTTAAATTTTTCTCTTTCTAGAGTAAAATTTAAAATTTACACACTACTTAAAATTCCCTTATCTATTTCCCTGGAAACTTAATCAGTAGATTGGTAGACTTTTGTTTAAATTTAGTCCTCGTAATTATTTTTTTTCTTGATTTTGTTTTCTCTATCATAATGTGCTGTTGAGTATATGCACAATATATTATATGTGTATGTACATATATATTGTGCAAATATTACATGTCATAAGATTTTAGCAATGTTTGTAAATCTTCTATACTCAGCTTAAGTATTTTCCACCATATTCTTTTTTGTGCTCTTTACCATAGTATTTTTTTCTAATTGTGTCATCCTGTTTTGGCTAATGTTTAGTGTTTTAAAGTATATTTAAACTATGTATACTATGTAGCTGTAGGAATACGTAAATACTGTCTGTAGTTTACGTGAGTAGTACACGTGTGAATAAAACACTTTAACGGTTTATATCGCGACATATATTAGTGAAACTTATTTTCATTACGGCCCGACGTTTCGGATGCTTTGTAGCGGCTGTGATCACGGGGAGAGCGTCGTCGGGCCGTGGTTAAGAAAATTTTAAAATAAGTTTACCATATACATATCGCATTTGAAACCGTTAAGTATTTTATTAAATGTAACGCGTAGTAATATCCTTTTGCTTTGTTAAAAACTTTATTCTTTTCACACACATGATGGCACTATATAAATGAAAAATCGAAAATCAATTTTAAAAACCATTCGACTACGACAGGACTTGAACCGGCATCGTCAGCGTTCCGTGCTGTTACTCTAACCAATTGAGCTACCGAATTTCCTTAATCTAAATGATACATACATTCAACACATGTGAAGAATATTTAAAAACACAAAACAGTGTTTCGTCTCTTGGTCTATGAATATTTAAGTCAAGCTTCAGTGAGCACGAGGAATTTTTGTATAAAATCTCACTTCAACGGCGATTTTAATATTAACGAGACGGAGTTTTGATTATGAATGATTTTAGAAATATTAAATACGCTTAAATCAGTACGTGTCCTCCGAGTCAGTAGATATTATATACGATGTTTAACTTTAATGTAAATAAATCGGATGAAATTTGTGGTTGTTAGCTAAGGATTTATCGCCAATAAATTTCCATTAAAGTCATCATTGTAAGTACATCCTTTATTACTTACATTTGAAAACTTGGATATCTTTCACATGTTATGTGCACATGAGGGCACTATATAACTTAAAATTCGCACATGTGCACATTCAAACATATAGAATTAAAAGTTAATTACCTACATACTCCACTTATAAAAAGACGAGGTCGCTTGTGAAATGGTAGAAGTGTTTGAATAATCGACAAATCTTGTGCTCGATCTCCAGCGGGTTCAACTTGAACTAAATGATTTGATAATTTTTCTATAACATGTTAGACTTTGCCTGAAGTTAATATTGAATGGGTGGCAGATATCGAAGTTCTGCCCGGGTTACAAACCACTGTCCCCGTAAAAAAACCGTGAAGTTTAATCGCGTTTGGATTTCAGTAGGTTATTCCGAAAATCCAAAGTCAAAAAAGGTCAACAGCGCAACAGACCCACGATCCGGTTAATATTAGCCATACATTGCTATCATTCGACCAAAACCTACTGTCGTTCGCTCAGTCAATCGAAGGGAACCCATCTTTAGAGAATCGAATTTAAGTAGTTTTATTTTTTCTTAACTGATAAATAGTAGTCTTGCCATCGATGGCGGACAAGTAGGAAATTGAAAAAAAAAATACACCACTTGAATTAAGCCGTTAAATAGTGTTTTATTTAAATGTGTACTACTCGCATAATCTACAGACAATACTTAATTTTAACTAAACACGATTACAAATGGAAAATAATTATAAGACCGGCCGAACCGTCATCCACAGCGTTCAGAGCTGTTGCTCTAACCGATTGAACTATCGTGTCCTACGCGTCAGCTTCGATTTTTCTACTATCGATACATTTAAGTGTGCAATGTAGATTTTAATTTATGCATAATGTCGTCATGTGCAACAAACTTAGGCGAAAATGAATGTTGAATGACTATTATTGGTGTAAGAATAATGTTAACAATATTCGGTCATTGTGCTCTTGTAGATTAACATTTGTAAACTATGAAAATTTTTATTTACTTATTTACGCACAAATATCTATATCCTGCCATTAATAAAATCTAATTGACAGTAATACATTGATTACTTCATAATTATATGATATACGATATAAAAAACAAAATGTTAAATATAAAAAAATAAAGTCATAAAATGGCGGTTAGGCTCTAGCGGCATCCAATAACATGTGAACAATATTTGAATTTTGGATCACAGGAAACTCAATCGTCGAAATTGTAATAGCAAGAAACTGAAGCATTGAAATATGGATTCCACAAATTTCCGTTCACAGCCAGCCAAGTGTAACATTAAGGCCGATAATGACATGTTGTTTGATGGCAGGCGGTTTCCAATTTTATGCAAATATTTATTAAACGATAGAAGTGAAAGAGAAATAGTACGCAGGTAGAACTGCAACAAACGGACGACTCAACGCGGATTCGCTTTTAAGAGATTTTATATGAAGAGATAATATGAGGCTGCTAGAGGCAGAGTGGCCTAATAAAAAAAACATGATGTTCAATAAGGAGGAAATAAAAATGCGCAATAAACTTAGGCGAAAATGGAATTGTACTATTATTTGTGTAAGAATTATGTTAACAATTTTCGGTCACTGCGCAATGTAGATTTCATTTTTCGACATTTTACAAATTGAAATCATGTCATAAAATTGCAGTAAGGCTACTCTGCCTCTAGCGGTCCTATATTAAGTATTGACTAGTTTACGAGTAGTACACATTTAAATAACACACTTATTAAGGGCTCAAAACGTGGAATTTATTAGTTAACTTATTAACAATTTATTTCGACGACGGCCCGACGTTTCGGTTGCTTTGTAGCAGCCGTGGTCACAGTAGCAGTGAATAAATAAATAACTTTGACTATCTATAAAACACTGAACTGTAATTCTTGAGGATAAAAGGAAGTAACAAAGCCTTCCAAGAGCTTATAATAATCTTTTTTCCAAAGAAAACGGACCGAATTTTCCATCGTAATATTTCCACGAAAGATCTCGGAAAAGCACGCCCACGCCTAGTCTAAATGTATTTGTCTAAATTGTTTCAGATAAGCGTAAATACAGGTGTTTTATGGGGATTATCGGACATTTTGCTTTCAAACAAAATTCTATTTATGCGATGGAATTTCTTGTTTGTACTATCTGCGCGCCGGGAGGGGGGTGTATACTCAAATTCTCAGCATAATTTAAACAGTGTGGCTTGAATTTCGTATGAAAGGAGTGAGATCACTGATTTATCAACGATGACGCCCTTTTTAACGTGCAAAAAATCTATTACCCATCCTAACATACGAATTAATAATATAAGCTAGAATCCACTAACAATCACAAAATTATAAATTATCTATACAAAATACAGAATTTACGAATAATTATTTTGATGAAAGGTTGTATAATCTGTGTAAACAACGCGATAATTAACCTAATCTACGTGTCAGAGTTCAAGCGTCAAATTGACATTTGACATTAATCGTATCAAAATGGAAAGCTAATGAGGATAATATACTTTATTACGAGCACTTTCCTGTTTATCTTGATAAAAAATATTTTTACTGATTTACACTTATACTACTTTTCCCCGCTTCTTTGCTTTTTCTCTAGGTATATCGATTTACTTTTATTTTTTAAAATGCAAACAGGCGCGCAAGCTGACAGTGTGCTACTGGTATTTTCTGTGATCTGTGCGTATAAATTATCGTGTGAAACTTCACACCATACAATGATGGAGTTAAATTAAAAATTGCATATTAAATTACAGTTTAGGAAATCGTTTTGCAACTTCCTTATTGCAAAATTCGATTCGTTGGAGTTAGTTCTTTTAAGACGGAGGAGATGACACACGCTTGAAGTTAAATTGATAGAAGGAAAAAAATCGCGTTGTACATTCGGAGATCCACAGGTTGAAGCTAAAAGCGGATTTACACTTTAGCTTTTGCATCTGTGGTGCGTTCTTTGTGACCCGTCGGAAGATTGATATATCTTTTACTCCTTTCAACAGTCTCCGAGTCTTGTTGTTTATTTATTTGTTTATAGCTTTAAAACATTTTAATGATAAAGGAACCTGAATCCATAGATAATATTCGAAAATTTTATTAAGTTTTCGTATTATATTTAAAATAATTTAGAATATTTCCACCTCAAATATTGTCTGTAGTTTACGCGAGTAGTTCATTTTTACGGTTGCTTTGCAGCAACTGTGGTCACGGGTCTGCAAAACAACCGTTTCATCATCAATTTAATAATTCACTAAGTTTAAATAAACATCGCGTTTAAACCGTTAAAGTGTTTTATTTAAATATCACATCACTAAACAAGCGGGACGCGAGACAAATCACAAAGTACGTTTTTAAATCTAGCAAATTTAGAGAAACAAACTTAATTGGCGTGAATTCTTAAAAGTGTTATCCTATATTAGACTAAGTATAGGCAGCCCTAGAGATTGCATAATCGAATCGTCGTTGTATTAAGGTTGCACATTTCTCACACTCGTTAGATAACACTCAGTTCAATTGAATGTTTTTTTTTAATAATCCACCCAATAACATACATACTGTACGTACTATAAACTATTGATGATAGGAAAAAAGTAACTTTAAACTATTGATGATGAAAAAGAAATGACCTTAAACTATTGATGATGAAAAAGAAGTGACCTTAAACTATTGATGATGAAAAAAGTGACTTTAAACAATTGATGGTGAAAAAAGTGACCTTAAACAATTGATAATGGATGAAAAGAATGTTTTTGAATTAATTTAAAAAATGATTATGAATTGAAAAATTTACCACTCGGGCAGGACTGAACCGACATCCACTCCGTTCCGTGCTGTTGCTCTAACCAATTGAGCTACCGTATCCTACGCGTCATCGTCGGTTTTTTTTAATCTATCGATACATGTACATGTTGCGTCATGTTTTACATTATTAAGTAAGGAATTACGAAGAACCTCAGAATATGTGTTTAACAATAACGACTGCCATTAAATAATAAAAAAGCATATAGGTATATTAAACAGATACCGTGTGACGATTGCTAGAGGCAAAGTGGCCTAGTAACTAAAAACGGAGAAAAATAAAAATGCGCACTTAGGCGAAAATGAATTGAAACATTATATGTGTAAGAATTGTGTTAACAATTTTCGGTCACTGCGCTCTTGTAGATTAACATTTTTCGACTATGAAAATTTAAACAACTCAAGTCATAAAATTGCAGTTAGGCTACTCTGCCTCTAGCGGCCTCCTATATTTCAATACATCGTTTCAACTAGTATATATCAACATCTATGTGATTTTAATGTATGTGAAATGCGTTTAAAGTAATACCTTCTCATGTGAGGGTAAATTGCTTTGTTACGTAACGCGTTACGACAGTTTATCTGGCTTCCGCTCCCGAAGCACAAGTATGTGTCCTCAACTATTGAAAAAATTCTATTCAGAACACTACCATGTCCGCGGCCACGTCATGAAAGTCCGTTAAGTGTGAGTCGGCCACTTGTACAAAAGGTTCCGTATATTTGAATAGATAGGTACATACATTAATATGTAACCTGTTTTAATAAAATATATTTAAAAAAGCGAAAAATTACTTTTTGTATGACCAATAAAGGAATTTTTTATAATTGTATTATGAAAAAGTTGTTTGTGTATTTTGTGAATATCTAAAACTAAAGGCCGTTTGTTGCATTCTCATACATAATTGTTTTTATTGGTTTTTTGTATGTGTACTGTAACGAGTTAACTGAAATAACAGTAATGTAATAGTATATATTGCCTGTAGTGTAGCGAGTAGCGCACAGTTAAATAAAACACTTTAACGGTTTAAAACGCGAAATATATTTGTTTGCAAGTAAGTAATTTTTAACTACGGCCCGACGTTTCGCATGCTTTGCAGCAGCTGTAGACTCGCCCAGAAGGCCTACTAATATATTTCGTGTTTTGAACCGTTACTCTTTTATAAAAAAAATCTAAAAGTAACTTATTTTTTACGACTTGGCTTTCGAATTCCTCTCCTTAAGATATGATTTCGCTTCCTTCTCATACGCGTCTCTTTTACTCTTTCCCATTTGAAGGACCCTCTTTACAAAGGGATCCATTTTCAACGCATTGCGTACAGCGGTTTCGTCTATGTTGAATATTGAATTGGGTTTTATAGACGGTTTGATCACCTCCTAAAATAAAATAAGATACATAAATATACAAATTAAAATATAATTCTCTAGTTGAATAGTGTTAGTAGGTTTTTATAAAACGAGAAATTAACCTGCAAAATTTATCAAAATTGGCCAAGCCAAAGAGAAACGTAACATTCGTGTTTGCAAACTTTTGCGTTTATAATATTGGGAATTAAACAAGAAATTAACTATTTTAGTATTCTTTGAGTTATAAAATAGTCTAAGCGTTTTTAAAAATTTTTACCCCAAAAAAAACCCTATAAATAAACCTCCTGAATGAATGTCATAAAGTAAAAGATAAAATGAGCCGCTAATAATCAGAGTGGCCTAATAAAAAAAAAAAAACATGTTTTTAAATAAAGAGGAAAATAAAAATGCGCAATTAACTTTTTAGTGAAACTGAATTTGTCCTATTTTTTACGTAAAAATTTTTTTTTAAATTTTCTGTCTCTCTTTTTTTTTTTTTTTTTAACATTTTTTAAAAATAGTCATAA
Organism: Leptosia nina; assembly: GCA_963661955.1. Taxonomy (NCBI): domain Eukaryota; kingdom Metazoa; phylum Arthropoda; class Insecta; order Lepidoptera; family Pieridae; genus Leptosia; species Leptosia nina. The sequence continues at coordinate 99,282 of CAVLEF010000030.1, forward strand.
ATTTTACAGTGGCCACTTGCTCTAGTTGACACATATAATCTTAAAATATCTTTTATAAACCACCAAAGTATTTTTTTAACGACGTCTATTTTTTGCCCAAGCACTCCGGCATGTTGTTCGTCAGTTACATAAATACCTGTTTTAAAGTCGCCGATCTGTTCTTCAACCGTTCAACATCGTCTAGAAGATTAGATAACGCCGGGCCAAGTATAATTCGCTCCCTGAGTAACACCTTAGTTAACTTCTCTACTAATTCGGTCTGTTTTTTCATAACACTCTCCACTTCTGGTCTCTTGAACATGTTATAGTCTTCTGCGCTTATTGTATTACTCAATTCTCTGATATACTTCTTCGTTTTAACGCTCTCAGTTACCTCAATGTTAACATAGTTACGTACGTTAAATTCAACAGTTGTTAAATGCGATTTCTTTCTTTCCATCGCGAAGTTATCTAGATCTCTTTTAATTTCAGCATTACTACGGTGTCTCGGTGGTATTATGTCTACTCCATCTTCGTTTGTATCTTTAAGATTCGATTCATCGTTTGTGTTTATTTTATTTAAAGTTATATCGAATTCGTTGAGAATTGTCTTGTCTGGAGTTTTGTGTTCTATTCTGATGTTAAACATTTGTTCCGCTGTTAGGAGTTTTGTTTGTATAAGTATACTAGGTCAGCGACTTCGTTCGCGTAGATTATTTATTTTGGGCATCAAAAAATGGGTTTTTGCAAACTGTCCTAACCTACGTCACTGTGCCCTCGGTCGCGTGCCCGTCGTTCTTGCGAGTTCATCGTATTAACCGTATACTTAATCATTGATCGTGTTTTGTTTACGTTAAGTATATTTTTCTTGGAAGTTCAAATTGGGATGTAGACCTAACGAGAATTACTGAATAATATTATTTCACTTATTTCTATGAAATAGTCTCATTTTATATTACTTGTATATTTCTACGCCTACCGACGAGAATTTTTAATCTTCTCCGTGCATAGCCAAGAGATGAGTAGAAAGTAATATGTTTACAATATCAGAAAGAAGGATATTAGTTTTTTTTGCCTGTTTTTTAGTAAAAAGAACTACAAAATAATTCTTAATATATCTATTATTATAAAAACTTTAAAATGAGACTAATTTGGACTCCACGAGTCTTCCAATTTGGAAAATGAAGGAAAAACAAACAAACATGAATAAGACAAATAGAAAAGTTCGATTATTAGGTATTTATATTATTTTAATTATAAATAATATTAGTCGGTACACAAAAACACTAGCGCAATCATACAGGGTCACTTGTAAAGTTGAATTCTTATTTAAAATAAATATCGCCACTGAATATTCTATACTAATATTATGAAGAGTTTGCTTGTTGGAACGCACTAATCTCAGGGACTATTAGTTTGAATTGAAAATCTGTTTTATTGAATAAAATCCTGTAGAGGAAACCCTTAACAAGCCGCTGCGACCAATAAGTGGGGGGGGGGAAAATGTAAGGAAAGGGGAAAATTTGTTGAATCCTGAACTCGGTTGCAAGCGGAACGCCTTAAAGAATCAAAAAATATGTACGAAAAATGATTCCTATTTACATGATCAAAAAACTTTTAAGTAACTCGTAAGAACGACGGGAAGCGGACGAAGTCGTTTGTAACACATAGTGTATACATGAGTAATGTTGAAAATGTCTGACGAGGAAAATTAAAATATTCAATACAGAGATGAAAATAGCAGTAATATACGGCTTACCCACCGCGGCGCTGAGGAAAATCAATAAATGTAACTTTTCCATTATTTACGAGCTGCGAATATTATTATTGACTTTATTTTTCAAGAGGTTTTTCCTCGGAAAATTCTTTTATAATACATATTTTCATTCTGTATTCAAATACACTTTAAACGGTTCAAAATGTGAAATGTATTACATAAACTTATTTACACATGACTTTAACTATGGCTCTACGTTCTAATACATTTTGTGTTTTAAACCGTTAAAAGTGTTTTATTTTATTTGGAAAACTTGAAGAAATGAATTTTGGTCATCTTAAATCGTTTTTGCAGCGCACACAACGGAAACCCACCAAGAAGAAGCCTATCAATAAATGCTCTAATGAACACAAAAATATTGTTTTAATTCGAATCAGTTGTTTCTAAGAAAAGCGCGTCAAACCATACAAACAAACTCTTCAGATTTATATATCAGTACAGTTGGTATATACGCAATTCCCGGTAATGAGTCGCAATCAAAGCAATTTATTAGCCCATATTTCTGACGCAATCAAACCGGCGGCCATCTTGTTGTCCTTTGACATGTCAGTTTCATTATTAGAGACACAGATTAAATTTTAATTAAAAAGACATTACTGCACTGTGCTAATAAATAATATATATCCTTGGAAATTACTGCCTCACCATGCAGGAATGTTTCTTCAGAATATAATACTGAGTTAAAGAACCTAGAGTTTATATGGCGGGCTAAATTAGATTACGAAAGAGAAAGAAAAAGATATATAAGCATTAAACAGGCTATAAGTTTCCAAATGTCCAAAGCCAATGGAACAAAGAGTATCTTATTTGAGAATAGCTGTGCCAGCGACTTCGTCCGCGAGAATCGTTATTTGATGAACACAGAGATGAAAAATTTCCCCCGTTTCGTTCACATTTCCCGCTGTATCTTCGCTTCTATTAGTCACAACGTGATTTTTTATAGCTCAACGGAAGCCCACAAAGATGTAACCTTCCTCGATAAATGCTCTTGCCCACACAAATTTCAATTCGAACCCGTAGTTTCTGAGATAAGCGCGTTCAAACAAACAAACTCTTCAGCTTTATATATTAGTATAGATTTTACACGGCAACAAAAGAGACTTCAAAAAAGAGGGAACAGTTTGGAATGTTGGTACACGATACATTTATTATAATGTTAGAGGTCAGATATGGGGTTCGCTTGACGGTATTGCGATACACCTTAGCCTATAGCATCTAAAGATGTGCTGTCGATCTATTTTGGCTTTGGATATTCAGAAATCCACAGACCCGAACGGAATTTCTATATTCCTACCGCCCATTTAATATCCAGATTTCCAGACGAAGTCTAACATGTCCAAAAACAATAATGGATTATGGTGGACACAGTGGGGATCGAACCCACGGCCCGTTATTTTATTTGCCATACGTTACACCAACGGGCCCGTCGAAATTCCCGTTACAAAACACTTTAACGGTTTAAAACGCGAAATATATTTGCTAACTGTTTTGTAGATTCAATTGTTTTTTTAAAAGCCGCTGTGGCTTTTAAAAAAACAATTGAATCTGGCCAAAAGCGGTTTATTCAATTAAGAAGTAATTACAATATATCCCGCTTCTGTCAGACAATAATAAGTTTACGAAAGATTACAAATAACACAAAAGAACCAATAAGGAAATAATTAGGAATGAGATTTCCGCTTTGTATCGATTCTCAATTTATTACACAACTGCAAGGGGGTATGTTTTTCTTTCAAAGTCCTATGCCCTACTAGTTATGGCCGCGTCTTCGTCTTCTTCCTTGTGCTTCCTAAGTTCATCATCTATCTCCAGGGTTAGCATAGGCGCCTTCTACAAAATCAACTATGTTTTAGTAACGCCAAAGTAGCTGAGGGATCTCCTCTTTACAAGAATTATTGTATTTCGTCGGTATTTAGGTATATGTATAACATTTACATAAAACATTTTTAACTACGGCCCGACGTTTCGTGTGCTTTGCAGCAGACATGGTCAAATAATTCTCAAACAAGTTTAACTGAAATACATCGCGTTTTAAACCGTTAAAGTGTTTTATTTAAATGTGTTCATGTTGCGTAAACTACAGACAGTGTTTTGGTATATAACATTACTAGCTGTGCCAGCGACTTTGTCCGCGTCCCCGTACCGTTGTTCTTGCAAGGTAATCTTAAAATATAGACATATAGGCGTACGCAACGTTTTTCCACATTTCCTGCTGTTTCTTCGCTCCTATTAGTGACATCGTCTAGCCTATAGCCTTCCTCGATACATGCTCTAACCAACACAAAAATAAATTTTCAATTCAACCAGTAGTTCGTGAGATTAGCGCGTTCAAACAAACAAACTCTTCAGCTTTTCATATTAGTATATATTGTAATGAATGTATCGTTCTTTACAGGTAATAAGGGGTGTTCACATAGAGCCAGCTCACTTAGTTAAGAAACGAAGTATAGACCAACCGTTAAGAATAAGTATATTTTACGACCACTCTGTATATAGGTAAGTGTCTTTTTGATGCATTTTAAAAGCTCCCTTGTCAATGGTTATTTCGGTTACATGTAGCGATGTAAGCCGTGAGGTGTCGGGTGCGATATCCGCGGGAAAAAGTAGTTAATTTAAGTTAAAAGTTGTGTCGTATGAAAAAATAAATTAATTTTCGTTTTACTTTTTACAGGTTAGAACAAGAAAAATTTGAAATGATTAATGTAAGTATGTCTTTTATTAATTTTAAAAGTAAATAAACATTAAAGCTTTAAGTAATAAAAAATAACGGTTTGAAACGCGAAATATATTAGTTAACATCGACCCAACTGGTGCCACGCAGTCACAATAAGTTCTAAAGCATTCTAAACGCCGATAACTAATAAATATCACGTTTTAAACCGATAAAAATCTTTTATTCAAATTTTATTAAATTTGTCTGTTTAAGTCAAACACTTCACACATAGCCTCCGAAACGTCGGCCCATAGTTAAAAATAATTGTCAAATAAGTTTAACTAATGAGTATCGCGTTTTAAACCGTTAAAGTGTCTTATTCAAATGTGTACTATTCGCGTAAACTACAGACAGTATTTATTTGTCTGTTTTCAGAATACGATATTACCAGATGCTGTGAAATTCTGGGAGCAAGCTTTAAAAGTTAGAAAAACAGGTGGACCTATAAGACTGAACAGGTGTGTATAGTTTTTTTTTTTTACATTTTTTTTTTGCATGGGGTTCCCTTGAAACGCGATTAAACGTCACGGCTTCTTCATCTGTGGACGCTGGTTCGTGACCCGAACGGAACTTCGACATTCCTACCACACATTTAAAATCCAGATTTCCAGACGAAGCCCAACATGTTTCAGAAAAAATATTATTTGATTAGCATGTTGGACCCGTTGTGGATCAAACCCACTGCCCGCTGGTTATTAGCTATATTTCTACCATTACACCGACTAGCCCGTTAAAAATTCACAGACTATTGCATTGTAGCAAAGTATGTGTCGTCTCAAATTGGCATTTGACAGCCAGCCAGTTGGTACGAATATTAAAAATTATTTTTCTGCAGAGTGAAAAATTAAGAGTAAATTTTCAGTTGGGTATCTGTGGACTACTGAATAAAAAGCATTTATAGGTCCACAACACATCTTAATTAAATTTTCATAAGCCTGTGAAATTATGTTCACTTTTATCAAAAATAATAAAAACAATATTAGTTCTTAATATTTTAATTAAACTTATAAATACAAATCACTGTAGATAATAAAAAGTTTCACGGTATGTTATCCTATATCCAAATTTTAAATTTTAACATAATTATAGCTCACGGTTAGGCACGGGTCTTCTCTCACGTAAGAGAGGTTTTTAAGAACTTAGACCCACCACGCTATTCCATTGCGGGTGCACGGGCTTAAACGACTACCACATCACATTAGTAGTCATAACCGGGACCTACCAAGCCCCAGACCAGAAATATTCTTAGAAAAATTATAATTAAGCCTAGTTAACTCTATATCACATATAGTATTATAAAAAATATATTAAAAATATATATTCTTCCTTGAAGTATAGTTGTTTCATATGTTTAATAATTTTGTAATAATAAATATATGACCAGAGACCAAACCTTGGCCAAGAAATAATAAATAGATATATATGTTTCCCCTACGTATGTATTAACGGGCCGATGTCTATTGCTTCTTCGTAACAAAACTTTACAATGCCCGCCCAATAAATAAAGACATTATTTGTAAGAAATGATCAGCCTACATAAGACAAAGTACTACGTTACGGTACTAGTAAGCAGGCTTGGTAACATTAATTTATTTATGTATATAATTTAAGTTTAAGTAAACGAAAGTGTTTTAGTGTAATTAGAAAAAGCAATTTTAATACTAAAAACATTTAGGGAACAGGCTATCGCGGCCCTTTTGTAGGCTTCTTGAGCTTCAAGCTGCTCGGTGGTCGTGATACAGATGTCTAAGACCAAGTGAAGACTGTCTTTGACGACCAATCAGCTCGGAAACTAAAGCTGTTCCAATTTATACATAGGAACCAAAAAGTCTAAATAAAACATTTTAACGGTTTAAAACGCGATATATTAGTTAAACTTATTTGAAAATGATTTTTAACTTTGGCCCGACGTTTGGGATGCTTTGCAGCAACCGGAGAGACTAATATATTATCCCGTTTTAAACCATTAAAGTGTTTTATTGAAATGTGTACTACTCGCGTAAATTATTGACAGTATTTAACTAAAAAGTCAAACACATGAAGGCACTATATCATTTAAAAATCGAAAATAAATTGAATTTTTTTTTGACTTGGGCAGGACTTGAACCGGCATCGTCAGCGTTACGTGCTGTTGCTCTACCTGACACGGTAGCTGAATTGGTAGAACAAGTCCTTATATTAATTACTGTCTATAGTTTACGCGAGTAGTACACATTTAAATAAAACACTTTAACGGTTTCAATATATTAGTTAAACTTATTTGATGGCCACGGCTGCTGCGACGCATCCGAAACGTCGGGCCGAAGTTAAAAATCAATTTCAAATAAGTTTAATATATCGTGTTTTAAACCGTTAAAGTGTTTCATCTAAAAGTCCTTAAATTGAAGCTACAATTGTCATAAAATGATGTGTGGATCACATCATAAAAACACCAGAGCTAAAGCTAACGATTAAGACTCTTGGGCAGAGGTGAGGTTCTGTACACATGACTTCGTGTATACCATCTCTGTACACATAACTGGAATCTCGTATCCAATCATATTGTTGCAATTGGGGCAATAATGATTTTTGTATTTGAAGAACTCTGTCAGGTACACGCAGAACACTAGAGGCAGACAACTGAAAAAGACAACACATGGTTTCTGAAGTTCTCTACACTGTTAAATTGGTTAGCTCGGCCTCCGATGGGGCTCATTTTCAGAAAAAAAAATGAGGGTCCGTCTCCCCTTCGTGCGTGGGGCATGGGGCGAACATATTTCTGTGTCCGTTTCACAGATTCGTTCTTTTAACGGGCAAGTAGTTGAGCAGACTTCTGTGCCCTGCCAGACCGATACAATTTTATGTTTCCCTGTGGTTCGAATCCAGGGCCTCTCGCGCCTGACGCAATGCTAGGCAATACGTTTAACCATTTGGCTGCGGAGGTCAATCATCTCATTTTCAGAGGTATCTCTATTTTTTATTATCTTATATGTAAATACTGTCTATAGTTCACGCGAGTAGTACACATTTAAATAAACCACTTTAACGGTTTAAAACGCGATATATTAGTTAAACTTATTTGGAAATGATTCTGTCTCCCCGTGACCACGGCTGCTGCAAAGCATCCGAAACGTCGGGCCGAAGTTAAAAATTATTTCCAAATAAGTTTAACTAATATATCGCGTTTTAAACCGTTAAAGTGTTTTATTTAAATATCTTATATGTATATTGGGTTCTTTAAATGCGTTATGTTGTTTCTGAATTTATTTCATAAAGTACCAATTATGCGTTTTTGAAAAGCACATCTTACGTCGAACTCCGTTATCTAGTATAAACAGAGCCACCTAGCGGTATTGTTGGAATTAGCTTTTAGTTCAATTTATTTCACTAACCACTATCGTTTTAGTAGCGACCAACTACCAATCTAAATCGATGTTTATACGATATAAAAAACCTTCATACGATCAATTACGGACAGTTAATACTAGGCCTAAATCGAATAGAAATGTATGGCATACAACCGGCGAGACGTGGGTTGTCAGTTCCAACCGATTCCAACTTTAATCTGATGAATTTTTAATGGTTAAAAAAACGTTGCACTTCATCTGTCAATCTGAATATTAAATTTGTGGTAGGAATATAAAAATTAAAAAGCCTTTGAGTTTCCCAATATCCAAAGTCAAAAAGTATATTGCATATGGCTTAGATATTTCATATTCCAAGTAACCCCATCCTTGTCTGTGCACTATCATAAAATAAATTTAATAATTAATTTTGGTAGAAGGAAAATTCAGATTCACTACTATAGGGTACATAAAATCTATGAAAACATACTCAGAAAGTATACCATATCCTATACCCAATACCCCAAGTAGAGGATAGGGTTATCAAAGAAACTTACAGAAAAAATACTATTGTCGCTATAACGTGGGTCAAAGCTCCAGACTCCCTTATCACAATAGTGTAGACCCTCATTCTACAGCAGGGGCATATTATGAGCTTCCTCGGTGATTCCCCGGATAACTGCTGCCCTCTGTACACTGCGAAACGTTATTACATCACTTAAATATATGCAGTGGAACCTGGTTAATTGGGATCTCATGAGACCAAGACATATGTACCAATTATTGAGGGTTTCCAATTAAACAAACATGTCATAACGTGTTAAAACCTGATCAACTTGTGTCACTTATACAGGTAATTAAGCTACAGCGTCTCAATTATAGGATGTAAATCTCATTAAACCAGGTTCAAAAAGTTTAACAGAGGTAATTTAAAGGAAAAAAAACCTGGACCTCATGTGTAAAATTGATCCAGGTCCTATTTAACAAGTTTCACTGTACTATACATAATGAGGCACTATGCGAGCCGTAATTTGGTCTGATTGTGTTGGTTTGACATGTGTACATGAGGTGGTAGTATGACCCTAGTATTTTTTATCTGGGGGGATGCTTTCGGCACCGCATCGGCAGGAGCAAATGAGTTTTGTCGGATACCGACTTAAACCCTACATTGGAACCTACTCCTCCTCTGTGATAAAATAGTAAATTACCTGGGGTAGTCCTAACTATCGGTGTTTCCCTCTGTCGTTCATCAATTTCCGTATAAGCCGGAGGGGGTTCTGGAGTATCGAGAACTGGTAGAGGGGGTAATCTAAAACCGTCATCTGAAGCCTGGATATCGTATGGTTGCGTTGGTCGATATGCTGGAAGTGGAGTATAAAAATTAAAAATAATCTCTAGTACCGAATAAATAAAACAAGTTTAAACTGGTCGAAACTTATGAATCTAATAAAATCAACTGTAATTTATTTTTGATTAAAACCTGTATTTCTTTATTTAATATCTTTTAAATAATTTTATTCTAATTTGAGTTGTATTGAAATATATAGTAGTTACATTTTCTGACGCGATCTTATGTGGCGTATTACAAGCGAGACATTTTTCAGGAATTATTTCAGATCATCATTCATCAAATCATTGTTATAATTAGGGTCGCTTCAAGTTAATGTTAATCTAAGCTTTACCTGTACTCCTTTCAGGAGAAGGTAAAGAGGGCGCTGCTCTGTATGTTTGAAAGACCTGGACAGGTCTAGTTGCGCACTTCGTAATATCTATTCGCCTATCGTCGAACGGATCGTAGAAAATTGTCTCCTGGGAATAAAGAATATTTCAAATAAAAATATGTTACAAGCAGGGTTCGAAACTTGACCGTATAGCTGCTCTATTACTAGAGCTAGAAGATTACACAATTACTTGTGTAATCTGAATTTTCACAACACAATGCAATTTCTTTTCGTTTATATCTATATGTTGATATAACTTCTTTTTTTTCCACGATTTTGCTAACACCTTGCGCCTTCTGGTGGTGGTAAGAAGTAGAGTAACAAACAAATTGATTCCTAGTAAAACAGTAAAGATATATTAGTATTGTATTTAAACACCTTTAACGATGTAAAACGCGATATATATTAAACTTAAACTTATTTGTAAATCATTTTAACTACGGCCCGACGTTTCGAATGCTTTGCAGCAGCCGTGGTCAAGGGGAGTTTAACTAATATGTGTAGGTGTAAATTACAGACAGTATTTACATAAGTCAACTTATTTTCACCTGCGGGTCATTGTTAATATATTTCACGTTTCGAACCATTAAAAGTATACTTGCGTGAACTACGGGCAATACTTAACATACATCTACATTCGATTTTATGAATACCTCGACAAAGTTCTGGCTTGTCTCCCTTCTTCCAACATCAGTCTGTGTTAGTTCCACGTCTGGTGTCCAAAAAGGGCGTACCTCGCGAACATTTTCATTCGTAGTTTGAGACTAAAGAAATAATCATCTGCATTAGAAATCTAGATCTTTCCGTAAAGCCTTTTTTTAGACTAGATAATATTATTATCAAAACAATGTTTACGTAAAACACTTAACGAACGGCGTAACATAAAACGCTAAAGTCGTGATTGAGCTCTGTAAGGACCAAGCAAGTTTCTCCAAATACCAACTACAGCCAAACAGATGGCGCTAGCTAATTTTATTGTGTTTATTGGTTGGTTTTAATTAAAATCTAACGTTAATTTCGGGAAAAGGTATTTATTAAAATTATTTCTTTGAAATAAATCATTTAATCCACGTACAAAAATACAATAAAATGGGTGTATAGGGGGACAGATCTCAGCTTTAGTTGTACCTGGAAGTAGGCACAATGCTGATTTTACAGTACAGATAAACTGACACATTTTTTCAACTAAAAAAAAATCTTGTATTTTCAATAATTTTATAAATTGGACATTACCTGTGTACTAGTGTTCGCCCCAGGTATGTCTATATACACGGTATTAGGTAGTGACAGCCGCCTCACCGACCGAGGTCGGCTCTCCGAGAATTGTATCACATACGGTCGATCCGTTTCGCTTTGCGCCATTTCACCCTGAAAATGTATATAAAGATAATGTGATGTATATTTTTTTTTAATTCATAATATATAATATTAATTAATATGTTGTAATTTCATGTGTTTGTTAGTTAACATATATTTGAAAAAAAAATACTCAAATTAAATTTGGTTAAAGTAATAAGTGTAAAAATTACTCAATTTTATATTATTTTAACAGTTCTCTTATACTTCTATCTAATCAAAATGGCTGGACCATTTTTGATGGTCTAACAATCTTACAAGTAGTGTCTTTTCTGTTTTTATTGTTGTATATTAAAGACGCCAGTAACACAGGTTACAATACCATAAAATTGTCATCTCACGAGCCATAAATATAATACACAAATAATGTTATTTACTTTGCCAATATGGTTGATGATAAATATTATCTTATCATTGATAACTGATAAGACCATATTACGTTTTTCTTAAGAATGTTTTGTATGTACCCTTTTTTGTGTCAGGTACCAAAATAGTCTCAAGTTATTTAAATAAAACACTGTATTGAAAATGTGTTTGTAAAATTATTAACCGTCACCACGGCTGCTGCACAGTATCCGAAACGTCGGGCTGTAGTTGAAATAAATGTATACTAATATATAAAGCTGAAGAGTTTGTTTGTTTGTTCAATCGCGCTAATCTCAGGAACGGAAGGATTCGAATATGGAATTTTTTTGTTGGTTAGAGGATGAAAAATATTTTTTTTGTTGGTTAGAGCATTTATCGAGGAAGGCATACCTTTCCATGTGACTAATACAAGCGAAGATTTAGCGAGAAATTTGAGAGAAAATAGAAAAATGATTCATCATTATGGGTTTCCGAGGCGGACGATGCAAAAACGGTTCAAGATGTCAAAAAAATATGTATGAAAGAATGAACGCTCTTAAAATTATCTAAAAAAAAGTTGCAAGAACGACGGGAAGGGACGCGACCGACGCTGTAGGTTAAACAGCTTAAGTTTATAAAGGTGAAGGCGTTTGAATAGACGAATTTGGATAACCGGAATAACGATACTCGCTGACACACTACTGATCCGGCAAACGTTTTTTTACAACAAAAATGCATTCGACCAAAATGTTATTATTAAAATAGACAAAGTTGTACTGAGATTTTTTAGATTTAGAGAGGTCGGACATATTTTTTGATTTATTGAACCGTCTTCGCAGCGCACCCAACGAAAGTCCCTAAAGAATTTCTCTGCTTTTTATATGAGGACACTGAAAACCGGCTTCTCCTTCTACACTTGGATGGTGAAGCACGTGCCGAGGGTTTTCTCCCTTTTCACAAGCAATCTAAATTTTTTTTCAATAATTAATTAAGTATATTTCATACAGTTATTAAGATAAAATTAAGGTTAATTTTGTTTTACTGTATGTATCTTGAAAATATGTTATGATAAACGTGAAATAAATGATTTTAAGTTAGATTTTTTAAATTCTGAGATTAACACGTTTTAACAAACTTCTCAGCTTTGCACAGTTTGTCGTTAAAAAGAAACCTTTTACTTACATTTTCGTTCACAAAGCACTAAATACTTCCGTCCCTTTCCCACAAGTACGATATAACATTGGCGTGAGTGAAACAAACGATTTTTCGTTAAAAATCAAACTTGTACATTCACTAGCACTCAATCCATCCACTACAGACGATGTAATAATGTAATCTTGTTGACATCGTCTGATATCAGATAACAGGAATTATCATATACGTTCAATGTTCGTGTTGCAGATAAAATTGAGAATCAGTATGTTTTTGAAACGACGCGAAATACAAACAATGTCAAGGTGATACGAGCATTCAATTATATTTCTTTAAAAGTAAGACTACTTTACAATTGAAATTATCTATTTTAAATAAAAACACTTTACCTAATATATCTCGTTTTAAACCGTTAAAGTGTTTTATTTAAATGTGTCCTACTCGGGTAAACTATACGACAGACAGTATTATCTCTTTTCTTGATCTACACTCACAATTATTCTCTTTTCTTCTCCAAAGCCAAAGTAGGTCGACAGCGCGGTCTGTCTTCCTCTATTATAAAAAAGTCAATCGTAGTTATATGCTACTATGTACCTGGCTTACGCAACTTTTTGTAACACAATATTGTTTAATTTTGTACATCTTAAGACTCTCATTTACCTCTGTTGAGATGTTTTTTTAGATTAAGCTCTCTCATATTATTTTTGTTATTAGGACCATTTTCTGCTATCACGCGTACATTGTTTAATACGGAGTTTCCTTTTTTCACCGCGGTTGCTTAAAAGAGATAGCTATAACGCCGCCGTTTGTTTTTAATTTCCATCAATTTTATTTATCGTTACGTTTTTTTTTTTTTATTTGGAAAAGATACACAATACATGTTTTGTGACAATAAGAATATTGTTTTTGTTTTCGACTCCGCAAATTCCTTTCCAAGTGGAAGAAACGAATTCAACAGAAAATATGTTAACATAATAATATGTTACAACATGGAAAATGGTTGTTTCAGAAAATGCCCTACACGCCAAGTTTTCATTAGAGGCGGGAAATCTCACTGCATCGATGCCTGCAGCGCGGAGACCATGTGCGGAGAAGTGAAGGTCCCAGAAGAGCATTTGAATGTGAGTGATTAAATACTGTCTGTATTTTACGCGAGTAGTTTTACGATTTAAATAAAGTATTGTTAACGGTTTTAAACGCGAAGACACCGTTAGTCAATTTCGCAAGGACCCGGCCAGTTTCGCCAAATACCAACTTCGACGGAACAGAAGGCGTAGCAGTTTTTAATTATGACGTCAAAGATACCCTCCATCTTTAGTGTCCCCATGACCACGCTAATCAAAGCATCGGAAACGTCGGGCTGTAGTTAAAATAAGTTTAACTAATATATATCTCGTTTTAAACCGTTAAGGTGTTTTATTTAAATGTGAGTGTTGTAAGTCAATCAATTAGTATTGTCTTTTGATTAGAGGTATTCTGGAATTTAACTTGACAGTACCAAGTAGACTGTGAGAAATAGTATTCCAACAGTACCTAAAATTTTTACTCTGTTGGTGCCGAGTACGCTCGACTGCAGATCACTAGGTCTTGGGTTTGAATCTTGCGTCGGATGAAATAGTAGGAATCACACCCTGTGCCCCAAAGAGTATCTACATATAGTGTATTTTTTTCTAACTTGGCAAAAAACCACGGCAAAACAAATTTACGTAAAGTAATTTGTAGGATTTTTATTAATGTTAGCATTTATTAGTTATATTTAGTTGTATAATTCAGTGTTGTGTGAAAATTGTCTGTTTGTTTACCAAAAATGCCAGGTTAAAAAAAACACTATACTTTAACGAGTCCGTTCTGGATGTCACTAATTTAACAGCAGTTTAAATTAAAGCCCGCCAGTCCGCAATGAAAGAGCATGGTGGGCTTACTTATGCGGGAAAGTCCCAGTTGTGGGATATTAATACATAGGTCGTAACGTAAAACCAAATTTCACTTGTAATCTTTATTCTCACTAGAACTACCAGGGCCTTTAGTCAAAGCCACAACACCACTAGTTGCTATAACGCCATCTTGCGGAGACTTCTTGTAATCGTACTGATCGAATTCGTTTCTCTCAACTTTAGTCGTCAACGTGTTCGCTCTATGCAAAATCTCATTATCACGATTGTGTAATCGGCTTCTGTAGTCCTTGATACGTTGTATGTTAAACGTGTAAGGATTCTGTTTTGGCTTCGGTTTTAGTTCGACCGAATCACGCGCAGATTTCAAATTGAAACGAGTCTTCTTGTCTCGATAGATGGCGCTGGTTGGTTTCGGTTTTTTGGATGTGATCATGTTGTACTCATTTGCTGAAAAACAAGTCTATATGTTTGGCGTATAAGGTCGTCACATTGTCTATGACCGTCGCATCAGTGGCTCAATAACCGAACGAGGTACCTAGTCGTGTTAAGCACCAATGATCCTGGGTTCGAATCCAATTTAAGTACCATTGATTAGTGAAACGGCCACAGAAGTGTGTTCTAAACGTCTTTTCATCCCTAAATGAGAAACGGTGTTGTTTCCTCTATATACAATTTAAAGGGCTTGTTGGTCTAATAGTAGCAATGGTAGTAATCGTGGTCCTTAGTTCGATTCCCATCGGGTCCAAGATGTTTCTAATCAATATTGAATTTCTGGAAATCTGGATATTAAATGGGTGGTAGAAAAATCGCCCGAACTGAACCTCCGTGAACGGGTGAAAAGGCCGTGGAGTTTTATCGCTCTTCAGGCTCATTTTGTAATTTTCTTAAAACCCAAAGTCAAAAAGGGTCGACAGCTGCGGTATTTTCATATTGTCTCGAGCGAACCCCATGCATGTCTTTTCAGTACCTGACAGATCGTGAACCTTTTCACCATTTTCATTGTTTTCCACGGAAATATCGATGTCTTTCGCAGTGGCTTTCAAAATCAAATCTGTCAGCTTTTCCGCCAGATTCTCTGAAACGAATTTCTGGGCTATCCTTTTTATGTCTTCGACGTTCGCCGTTAGCAGCACCAGGCACTTTATTTGTTTTAAAAGAAGTAATGTGACGCCTAAAATCATGACAAATATGCAAATGCAATACGTAACTTAAATTAAAGCTAAAACTTAAACACTGTCTGTAGTTTACGCGAGTAGTACAATTTAAATAAAACGGGTTTCCCCGTGACCACGGATGCTGTAAAGCATCCGAAACGTCGGACCGTAGTTAAAAATATTCCTCAAATAAGTTTAACTAAAACATACGGCGTTTTAAACCGTTACACTGTTTTATTTAGAGGCTTAAACTTGTTTTAATTTTGGTAACGTAAATAAAACTAGAAGAATACAAACATTCGTAAAATATTATTAAAATTTCGTATTAATGTGAAAATGTATACATACATATACATACAAATATGAAATACTGTCTATAGTTTACGCGAGTAGTACACATTTAAATAAAACACTTTAACGGTTTAAAACGCGATATATTAGTTAAACTTATTTGGAAATTATTTTTAACTTCGGCCCGATGTTTCGGAAGCTTTGCAGCAGGCCGTGGTCACGGGGAGGCTAAAGATGGAGGATGTCTCTGACGTCAAAGTAAAAAATTGCTACGCTAGCTAGAAACGTCGGGCCGAATTTAAAAATCATTTCCAAATAAGTTTAACTAATATATCGCGATTTAAACCGTTAAAGTGTTTTATTCAAATATGAAATTATAAAACAATAAAAAAATCGTTTTTGTCAAATACCTCATTGAAATATTTAGTGTGAAACATTTTTACCGTCAATATTTATATATAAAGGTAGTTTACTCAATTACTAGTCAACGTACAAACAAACAAATTACCTAGGTGGAACCAATTCACAAAATACATTTTGCGAAGTGAAAACGGTAAATCAATTTAAAATCAATGTAGTTTTTATTGACCGCGAGAATTGGTTTATTTTCAACGATTGATAAAGCATTGACCAACTTTTTACCGAAATATAAAATTCCTTTAACATAATTGAGTCCGATAGAGGCAGAGTAGCTTAACTGCAAATTTTATGACTTATTTATATTTCATAGTTTCAAAATGTTAATCTATAAGAGCACAGTGACCGAAAATTGTTAACATAGTTCTTACAAAAATAATGGTACAAATTAATTATCACCTACGTTAATTGTGCATATTTATTTTCCTTGTTATTGGAAATTTATTAGGCCACTCTGTCTCTAGCAGCCTCTTATATATATATAACAATTATTATAATATTTTAACTTTATTATATATTAAAACTGTTTTACGCTAAGTCGTCTTGTAAATTACCATCCAGTATTATATATATATATAAGTATGTTATAACCAATTCCTACAGCTGGGACTCATGTATACTAATAAGATTTAAGCCTTGTTTAGTAATATCAACTTTTTACTTAATTTGTTAAAGTGAAGCCAAAGTGTGGATGCCGGGTCGAGTGTCGGCCTTGTCTTTTTTTTAAATTTAAGTCGATATTTAATTTAGCTCAACATTAATATAATGTCCATTATTTTTCAGCCCTGCTTTGTCTGCAACAACACGGGCCACGACTGTCGCAAGTTGCCATGGCAACCGGTCAACACGCAAGATGACGTCACTACGACTGAAAGTAGTGATACTGGGTCCCAAGAAATATTAGGTAATTGTGACTACAATTATCTGTTATTTAAATACAACATTTTAACTGTTTAAAACGTGATATATTAGTTATTAGGAAATTGTTAGTTATTACTTATAAGGAATGTTTTATATAAATGTGTACTACTCGCGTAAACTACAGACAGTTTTTGATTATCGCCTATTTTTATTCCTAGTCAATGTAAAAATTGCTACGCTAGCGCTATCTGTTCTACTTTGACGTCAGAGACATCCCCCATCTTTTGTCTCCCCTTGACCACGGCTGCTGCAAAAAATTAAAAATAATTCTCAAAAAAAGTTTAACTACAATATATCGCGTTTTAAACCGTTAAAGTGTTTTATTTAAACTACAGACAGTATTTAACTCTTCGGCTTTATAATGTAATGGTTTCTCTATCTGGACTTGTAGAAGAACCAATCGGTATAGAAGACACCGACTTCGTGTTGTACGTGAGTGCGGTAGAGACGGAACGATGTAGGCGTGGCCTGACCGTCGCGTACGCATCGCACTGCCAACAAGAATCTGCTTTAGACAGGTGAGGTTAACTAGTACATAGATTTCAAGTAATAATATTAAAGAATAAAGAATTCTAATTTGTGTGTGAAATCTCGTTTCGCCTTCGTGGAGCATGGGGCGAACACATTTCTGTGTCTGTTTCACGGATCCGTTGTTTAACATGCAAGTAGTTGATCAGGCTTCAGTGCCATGCCGTAACAATATTTTGTTTCCCTGGGATTCGAACCGAGGACCTCTCGCGCTTAACGCAATGCTAGGCAATACGTTTAACCAATGTCATTATTGTGGTGATTTTACGAGAGGTATTAACATTACTTTTATCCCCAGGCCGGTGGCTGGTCACGCGAACTTCTGCCCGGGAGAACTGTCGACCCGGTACAGGGATCTACCCCACGTGCTGTCTACTGTCAAACATGAAATGTTGCATGCGCTTGGTTTCAGCGTGTCACTTTTTGGATTCTACAGGTATTTGATTTTTATGGGTTTCTGGTACATGTATAATCGCTCTAACCAAATTCAATACCATATTTACTTTTCTAAATAAAAGTCGAAAATTACTGCCACTCTTTGTTTTATGAATTGTTGTATTGTTTTCTTTTTCTGTATACAAAGGTTGCCTGGAAGAAATCGCCATAGGCGATAAGGTCGCCTTTGCACTACCTCTTTTATGTAAAATAATTTATAAAGAAGCACAATTCTTGTAGGAGCTTAGATGGGGGGTATCTGTATCTCCCCCCCAAATGAGAGGTTACCTCCAAGTAGATAAGAAAGATGTACACCTTTCATAGTGTCTGTATGACTAACCAAAAACCAATATCAGAATTACTTTTAAATATTCGAAACGTGACTGTTAATACAGACTATACATATGTTTTTTTGCAAAATACAGATCAATATTTTAAAAGATTATACACGGGCAATCCTGCTGTAAATTTTAACGATACAAATGTCAAATTTCAGAGATGAAAATGGCAACCCATTAACGGAGAGACGGTCAGATACTGGTAACCCGCCGTTAGACGAACAGTAAGTAAATGTTAAGATCTAGCTAGAGTCTCCTCTCTTATTTTAACTTGACATAAACCGTTCGGGGTTATACGGTGACTAAAAATACCAACATTTCATATCTTAAGGTAACTTTGGCTTAGTTAAGGCACGAAGGAAGGACAAACACTTTTATAATAACAACGGCCTCGTTGGAGTCATAATGGCAGTTTGGTTAATAATGAACGAGGTGTCCAATTTCTAATTATTTTTTAATTTTTCTCAATTATAATGGACTTCGCCTTGATATTAAATGGATGGTAGGAATATGAAAATTCCGCCTGGTCATGAACCATCGTCCAAAGATAAAAAAGGCTTGAAGTTTAATCGCGTATCTATTATAAAAAATTTCAACGCCAGCGCATCTTGAAGAGTTGTTATGAGGCGGCTAATTCGCCTTCCATCAGGTGAAACCCTTGCTTTACAGTCCTTCCGTACTATAAAATAAATATTAGTCTACATGAAGACGGTTTATAGTTTTCTTTGCATAGATTACAGATCCACAAGTGGTCAGACCGCGTCGTGCGGAACATAACAAGAAAGAAATGGATGATAAGGGGCGGTTACATGGAGAGGATATTTCACATGATTGTAACTCCGCGAGTGGTTAAGGAGGTAAACTGACGTTATAAGCATTTGCATAAAAAAAATTTAACGGTTGGACACGCGAAATATATTAGTTGTTTTAAAGCGAGTGTGTTGTAGCGGACGTGGTCAGTGGCTACGAGAGGCTGTAGTTAAAATTAATTGTATGTAACTGATATATTGTACGTTAAAACGGTCAAAAGTATTTTAATTAAATCTGAAATTACATCTTTAATTTCAGATGATGCCATAGTGCACCTTAAATACAATTTAGTTTTTTTATTTATTATTTTTATCTTTTTATTTTATGTACTGTGAACGCATATTCGCGTTTATGTAATTTGGTGTGATGATGATTTTTTTCTTACTCAAGGTCCGAGAACACTTCAACTGTTCGACGCTAGAGGGCGCTGAACTGGAAGACCAGGGCGGAGATGGAACCGCCCTGACACATTGGGAGAAACGAGTTTTTGAGGTAATTTAAAAAGTCTAGTTTACGCGAGTAGACACGTTCAAATGCGTTCTATTTCACTAACGGTTTAAAACGGAAAATATATTACTGCTTTGCAGCAGCCATGGTTCCGTCGGGCCGTGGTTAAATTAAACCAAATTTAAAGAATATATATTGCGTTTTAAATGTGTTTTTAACGGTTTAAAACCTGTGCTGGCCTGTGGTCGCGGTAGTATCACCGTAACCACGGCTGCTGCAAAGCTTTCAAAGTTAAAAACATTTTTCAAATACGTTTCACAAATATACAGGGTCTCCCAAGAAGTAGTGTCAAGCGGAAGTCCCAAAATAGAACACCCCTTGGAGCATCCGAAACACCCCCATGTACTATGTTCTGCGATTATTTATAGTTTTCGAGTTACGAATTTTTTTCTAAAATTTTGAGAATTTTTGACCTAAACAACTAAAACGCTAATTTACAAAAGGTGATAAGGCTTTTTCTAGATTTTTTTTCACAGCTTAACAAGCATGAGTTGTACATTAATAATTAAAACATTTGTCTTCGTAACCTTAACGGAAGTTAAAAATATGATGGTTCGAAGTGAAAAAGTTACGAGCCGTGAATTGCGTCTTAAAATTTCAACTTTAAATTTAAAATATTAATAGGTAGACTTGTAGCTCATAAGTTAGTTTAAAAACTGCGCCAGACTCTCAGCTTTCATTATCATTAAAAAAAAAGGACTACGTATATATACACAAGATAGGTGTAAAAAAGTAATAAATAGCCATTTGGCAACGATATTGTTTTCTTTGGATTCTTAAAGTAATTTTTAAATTATATATGATTTGAAACCTTTTTAAACATTTTATTATTTCTGTAGACAATTCGATTGTTAACTAATTAAAATCTACTAAGGGAGCGCTAAATGGCAAACATCTGGTTTTTGTAAAAAACAATAGCACAGCCAGATGCAAATGTCAGAATTTACTACCTGAGTTAGTTTACAGGGCGGCCACAAAGGGGTGAGGCGGGGGCAAAGTGTGCATAGTATTGTGCCTACTTCTATCCAGTCGTAGTAAATTCTGACATTTGCATCTGGCTGTGCTAATTGTTTTTTAACGTGTTTGCTATTTAGCGCTCCCTCGGTAGATTTTAGTTAGTTAACAATCGAATTGTCTACAGAAATAATAAAATGTTTTAAAAGGTTTTTTTTCCTTTTTTTCTTCCCCTTTGGGGGGGGATTTTTTTCCTTTCCCTTTTTTTTTTTTTTTTTTTTTTTTCCCCCTCCCCCCCTTTCGGGAGGAGGGGTATTGGCAAAAGTGTGCAAATATTATTGTGCCTTTTTTTTATTATTATTAAGCTTGTGTTTCTCCCAGCAGTTTCTAAACTAACTTAAGAGCTACGAAGCTTTCTATTATTTTTAAATTTTAAGTTGAAATTTTAAGACGCAGTTCACGGCTCGTAACTTTTTCATTTGAACCATCATATTTTTGATTCCGTTAAGGTTACGAAGACAAATGTTTTAATTATTAATGTACAACTCATGCTTTGTTAAGCTGCGAAATAAAAATCTAGAAAAAGTCTTATCACCTTTTGTAAAGCTTATCGTTAGTTGTTTCGGCATCAAAATTTTAGAAAAAAATTCGTAACTCGAAAACTATAAATAATCGCAGAACATACACGGGGGTGTTTTGGATGCTCCAAGGGGTGTTCTATCTTGGGACTTCCGCTTGACACTACTTCTTGGGAGACCCTGTATATCGCGTTTTAAACCATTAAAGTGTTTTATTTAAATGTGTTCTACTCGCGTAAACTACAGACAGTATTGGACTATTATTGTTTTAAGGCCATGGTCCGCATATGGCCTGAAATGGGCAACCATCGATTTTCACAATCGTTTTCGGTTCCAGAACGAAGCCATGACGGGTACTCACACGCAAAACAGTGTCTTCAGCAGGATCACGTTCGCCATGATGGAAGACACCGGCTGGTACAGGGCGAACTATGAGCTATCCACCCCGCTGCATTGGGGCAAGAATTTGGGATGCGCCTTCGCGACCACGTCATGCAAGCAATGGCTCAACACGCAAAGGTTAAGGTAGTATTAGTTAGTCTTAAATAAAAAGACCGATTGAGGCCGAGTCTGCCTCGCGCAAAGGGGATTCTGGGCCATTATAAAGAATCGGGTTTTCAAACATAATGATTCACACTTGGTTCAATGTGTGAATTCCCGTTTTCCCCTTCGTGGGGCATGGGACGATCCAAGCAAAACAAAAATTTGTTTCGTTCAGGCAGGGCACAGAAGTCAAATTGTAACGGACACAAAAAACTGTTCGCCCCATACCTAATAGACGAGTGGAATTTAATTTATACTTTTTGCATCTATAGAAGTTATTACAATGATTGTTGACGACTCCTGGTCCAGACCTGGACAGTGGAGTCTGGTAACCGAATCTCCCCCTTAAAAAAATATTTTTACAAATATCTTTTGAACCTTCTAGATTGATATTAATACTCTTATTTACTGTTAAAAGATAATTATTCACTGACTCGTTGGTCTAATGGTAACATAAATTGTTAATAATCAACGGGTCGTAGATTAGATTCTTACCGGGTCTTTTCTGAAACATCCTCTGGAAAGCTGGCTATCAAATTGGTGGTAGGACTATTAAGATTACGTCCGGGTAACGGATCACTGTCCACAGACGAAACCGTCAAGTGTAATCGCTTTTCGGTTTCAGCCTGTGCATTTTCAAATATTTAAAGCCAAAATAATATATTTCTCAAAAAAAAAACAAGGGGGGCCCCCCCCCTGGGGAAAGTTTTCAAAAGGGGGGGGGGTTGGGTTTCGGGGGGGTTTTTTTACCCCCGGGGGGAAATTTTTTTTTTTTCCCCCCCCCGGGTCGACAGACGTTTGAGGTGCGATGGGAGATTGTTAGACAACTGCGCTCCATGCCAAATGTTAACATTTTGTGGCCATAATTTGGTCTTATTTTTGGCAAGATAAGGTAACCGGGAGTACGTTTGTAATTACTACGTTATTCTTATGTAAAGTCAGATAAATGTACATATATTACAAATATACATTTGATTTAAATTGTGTAATTTACTTTTATATATGTAATTGTTTAGTTGATGTTTAGGTATTGTCATCCCTCCTCTGTCATAACAGATATTAATTTTTACTTACAAGCAGCGTGGATAATTCGACTGAGTAAGTTTACCTGCGTTATACTGTAGTAGTATAGTAATTTAGTGGCGGTAGTCGGTAAAACCTGGATCAACATGGTGGGTCTGAGTTTTTAACAACCTTCCCTTATTTGAGACGAGACATGCCCAGTTGTGGGATATAGTGGGTAGATAATTTTTACCACTTTGTTGGTTAGACCTAAGAATCTTAACGAAACATGATATTTCGGTCAATTGGGGCACAGAATTCTTAACACCTACATGCCAATATATAAAATTAGCAAAGGAGACACAGAAAAGTCTAAGAAACTAACAAGCATTCAATGCGGATACAAAAATATGTCTGTATAACTATTTACTGTTTTACAAGCGATTGCAATGGAACAGAAGTAATGTAAGTTAACAAATACATTGTAACTGGTAGATCGTAGATTCGATTTTTAGTCAATGTATTTTTTGATATGATTTTTAGAGCTTTGGTTGTAACATATTGGACTTCGTCTGGAAATCTGGATATTAAATTCCGATTCACAAACTACCAATACAGATGAAACCGTAAAGTTACAGCCTGTGGATTTTAGAATATCCAAAGCCAAAATATAATATAATATCGTGCTATGTTATATGGTTTGGGTATTCCACTGTCCTCTATGATAAAAAAATGATTTTATTTAACTTTACATTCCAGGCGACGAAACCCAGCGCCATTTTGTGAACGCATCAAGGGCGAACCACTTCGCACCGAATGTTCGCCACGACGAAACGCCGTCGTCTTATGTAATCTAGTTAGACACGACAATATCTTGCCAAGGCAATACCAGGTACGTTGGTATTCACTGAAATTTTAACTCACAGGTATTGAGGTTCAATGTCTTATGTTCGCAGCATAAGATAACGTTGAACTTGAAATTATACAATTTAACGTTACAGTGTGAAATATAATTCGCGTTTCAAACCATTATAAGTGTTTTATTTTACGGCACGATACAATTAATACCATGTATGTATATTGTTCATAAAATTACAGTTTAAAACGCGAAATATATTAGTATGTAGTCACGGGAATGCAGCTGCGAAGCATCCGAAACGTCGGGCCCTAGTAAAAATAATTTAAAAGTAACTGATATATGTTCCGTAATAAACCGTTAAAAGTGTTTTATTTAAATGTGTACCACTCGCGCAAAACTATTGACGTTACGATTAAGGATTGAGTTTGTTAACAAACGAGCAGTACAGCCCTTACAGTGTCGTTATATCTGTTTTTTTCTCTTTACCTTGTTTCGGTCGAAACCTTGAATTGAAAAGATCTTATCAATTGTAAATTTCACTTTTATTCTTCCAGCACTTCGACACTCTGCCGAACGTACCCGCCGGTGACGAAGCGCACTATGGTGGCTCAGTGTCCCTCGCAGACTACTGCCCTTACCTCCAGGAGTTTACGTGGAAGCACAAAAGCGTTCTCCTCAGAGGCAGTAGATGTTCATACGAAGAGAATACACCAAGTGAGTAACACATTCGTTTTCATCAGTGAATTATCATTTACTGCAAACAAGTAGCTCAGACTTCTGTGCCCTGAGTGACCGAAATATATTTATAGGGAGTCCACGACAGTCATTTGTGGCTGGAAATTCAATAAGTATAAGTAATGGTTAAAGCCTCTTTTTGTTATAGTGGAATTGTTATAGCTGAACTGCCCCAGTATGTAACAGATGTTAGATAAACAAGATGCGTTGCCGGCCTATGTTTGCTTTGGATATTCGGGAATAGAACGCAATTAAAACTCACGGCTTCATCTCCAACATATATCAGAAATAATATAAACCCAATGAACGGGTCAACGAATCAACGGGTATTGGGTCTGTTATTTTAGGTGTACATTTCCCGTCAAAAGTCCGTGTCTTAACGAAACATTGTTTAACAAAATACTATAATCGCAATGGCGACTGGCGATGCGAATGGCGAGTCAAAAGCATGTATTAGAGCGGGTTACTTAGTCGAGCGAATGGTCGCTTCCCTATTAGCGTCGCCGTTCGCACCGCCGTTCTGGTCGTAACAAGGCGGTTACATACAACTTTAATATTCAAGTTTCTGTAACTCATTACATTTTTCGTTTCAGAGACTGACGTCAATTTTGCATTAGAAAATTACGGACCTCACTCGAAGTGCTTCGATCACAGCGACAGAGTGTGGGAGCAGAAATCGTGTAGACAGGTAAAGTTGAATACACTAAGAGGTATAATCAGTACTATTAAATATTGTTATACAATAATAAAGATTACTCTAAAATATTATTAATTCTTTATAAAAAAATAATGTTTGCCTGCCTAGACTGTGAATATAATGAAAAATTATTTGATAAGTACCTCACTAACCAAAACAAAAAAACGAAATGTGAAATTAGCCCGTTCCCCCAAAGGCGTTTAATTAGAATTCTTATTAAGTAATAACCAGGTAAAGATTTCTAGAAATATATAACAATCATCTATTCACTGTCGGGAAATCGATGAAAGTACATCTACTAGGTTTTGCATACAATAGCAAAAAATGTTCTACGATTTGATATACAGGGAGTCACAAAAAATGGCAAAAGACTCGACGCCAACTCTTCTTATTGCCAAGTTTTAGCAGACAAAATCTTTTTTCCCTTATCACGTTACTCTCTTTTTAAGGTGTTATCTTGGATATTTACAGATCAGGGAATGGCAACACTGGGGTTCCGGTTGCTATAAATACAAGTGCGACAGTGGACGTCTACACATTATAGTAAGTCTTTTCCTTTTTGACCTCATATCAATATAATTTTGAACATTTGAAGTGTCTTGAAACATCTTTTAATAAGCTTTTGTTACAAAATATTCTTATGTTATCTAAACAGTTTTGCCTTGAAGGTTCATTGTTTGGTTGTGTGACGGATAGTTGGCGCCACGGCCTTTTTTAATTTGAAAATAATCTAGCTCTATGTTTATGACCCATTTTTAGCCTTGCTTTAAGTCGAAGTTTTGGTTGGACCAAGGCTTTGCAAAATAACTGAATATTTAAGAATTTATGATGTTTATGATAGTGAGGGCTTAGCCAGATATATAATGCATCTGTAACATTTTGTGCAAGTTTCTGTTATCAGTTTTTCTTTAACTCATTATTATTTCAGGTTGGCAACTACACGTACACATGTTATTTCGCGGGTCAAGTGTTGCAAGTGCGAATAATTCAGAAGGGCTGGCTACACAAGGGCGGGGTGGTCTGTCCGCCGTGTAGGGAAATGTGTGGAGAGGAATTCGCTGTAAGTACATGTATATCTACTAAATATACTCTTATACATATATAATTTTATGATTAACTAAATTCTTAGTATGGTACATGAATGAGTCATGTTGGTTTAGTGGTTTGAAGCCTTATGTTTTCCGTTACTCATAGAGTTTACTACCTGGACACAGAAATATCTATCTTTGTTGAGGCATTTCGTTAGTAACTTAGCCTTTGGTGGGCACCAAGATACCCGAGCCTCACAAGTGGGAGCTGTTAAGGGGCTACTTATGAAATTACTAAAAAACACAACGTAAAGCACGCACGTCGTGTATAGTAATCTGTAATTTCTAAATCTTTTAAATAAAACTCTATAACGGTTTAGGACGCGAAATTTATTGGTTCAACTAACTTACAAATTATTTTAACTATGGCCCACGTTTCTCGTGCTTTGCAATCGCCGTGGTCACAAAGAGATTAAACATGGAGGGTAACATTAATATCTTAGTAAAAAGTTTCGAGTTTTAAACCGTTAGAATTGTATGTAGTTTGCGCGAGTAATATAAATCAAACAGGCCTCTTCACCCGTGACCGTATTTCAAAATAATTTATAAAAAATTTAAGTTTAAACTACAGACAGTATTTAGATTACTTCCAATCTTATTAAACATATTATCAAGATTGCTTCAGACTCTTCCACGTCAAATAGGACGATATATACTTCCACATCTCACATTTTTAATATCAGTATAATTCGTAACTGCTTTCAGTCGCGCAACGAGTACTGCAAAGGCGGAGAGGAGGCGCCGCCACCAAATTTGTATCCAAATGACTTCCTGGCTTGCGACGCGCCAAGGCTGTACCAAAATATCATCCTATTATTGACAACATTATGGAGTATTTTGTACTGAAAATGGAAATGGAGGAATCAAGACTTAGTCACAACTAAAAAACCACGAAACGTAAAAACCATTAATGGGCTACGTTGCACGAATCTTTCGTACTTTCTCACAGTATTAAAGATTTTATCTGATTTAATTGTAAAATGGTGCTTAATTTTCGTTAACTTACTATATGTCGTTAACTAACTTAAATATAAGTTATTAGTGTCTGACCGAATCTTGGGCTTCGAACTGATTTAACTGGATAAAATTCAAAACGTAAAAAAAAACATTCTTTTTTCTTTGTTCAATTCAGGCAGTTGCAAAAATCTATTCTTATTTTTTCAAGCCACTTTGAAACCGAATTACTCCTCAATGCTTAACATTGACACATAATTGACTCGTCAATGTCAAAATCAAACAAACTGTCAAAAACGACTATTTGTTTTTTTGCGAAAAATAATTTGATGGAACAATTATAACATTCATTTAAATAAATATATCGTTAGCGATAGTGGCGTTAGATAAGGGACTGTTGATGCCATAAATGTAGACTGGTAGCTGGTTTGATTCCTGCGTGTAGCTTCGTTGCTTTTTGAAACTAAATGGAAACTAAGTGGAGCTATATTATTATTGAGAACTCTTAATTTTTTTTTACTTCTTTGTTATTATTATTGTCTAGAAGAGCTAAAGATTTTTTAACACCCGCCATCTTTATTATTAAGACGGCTTCTTTGAACTGCTCGGGGGCAATACTGAAGACCGGCATAAATCATATGCGACTTAATTGCCTCCAATATTTCGCTTCGCTGATTCGATTACCGTCCATGTTACTTTTTGAATGTTATTGTATATTTTTATTTTATTAGCGAATGATACTTATAGTTAAAACTTAATTTTTGTAACCTTGATTTGTGTAAGCAACTTTGATCTGGCTGGCCCAATGTAACCGAGAAATAATGGCAATGATTAAAAAGTAAATGTCTGTAAATGCCTAATTTAGCTCTCAACTTTCTCTACGAGTCAGTATACTTTGATCACTGTCATAATTTCTTAGTGCGAATAAAAATTATCTTCAAACCTACGGTTGATTGTCTCCAAACGATACCTCAAAATATTTATCGATTTTAACGACAATTATTAAAACTTAAATAGTCGCGTACTTAAGGATATCGAAATGGGTATATGGACACAGTTCGATGAGATTTTTAATATTTAAAATGTATAGTAAATTATTCGTGAAACCTGTAAATAAATTGTTTGATCGTGAACGTGTGAATGTATGAATTTATGTACTGAATTTAAAACAATATTTTAACAAATATGCATTTTATTTAAAACTACCCTACCCTAGACTTAGAGTTCTTTGCATATGTAAAATACATTTTCAATTCTGTTTAATTAATAGAAATAAATCTTAATTCTTGAACTAATTAGCTTGTCAATAAATCATAAATGTGATTAATCTAATGAAAACGGTGGACCAATTTAGCACGCCTTTCCAAAACGCACATATATTTAGGACGGCTGCAATTTCCTAATCAAAGCTGAAAGATGAAGTGTGTGTTGCCAGTTTACTTTGCTTTTCTACTTGGCATAGTAATATGCACTAACTATACGTGCGATTATTCGTTCGGTAAGTTTTGTAAGCTCATTTAATAGATAATTTTTATTTACTGATCACGAGGTTTCGAGTTGTATTCAATAAATATTCACCATCTACCATGAACATAGTAGTAGAAGTTAGTCGTTTTTATTAGCGTTCGTTCCACAATATTTCCTCGATGCTTTAAATCTTGCAGGACTGATTATTATATGATAAGGGACAGACTGAAAATCAGCGCTTAACAAAATACACTGAGTAGCTCTGATTTTCAACACACGAGCTTGATGCTTTTAGGACAATATTTAAAAATGTTTTATTTATGTTTTTACTGTATATTGTGTACAAGTCTTTATGTTAATGAACGAATTCTTATTTTTTAAAGTACCCTACTAGCCGGTATACATTAAATTAGGGATCCAAATAAAATATTACTCCAATAAATTATTGGTGGTTTTTAGGCAACCCGTCATGGAACTATTCTAAGCTGTTCTACAATACGACGCACGTTCTACCAGAAGGCGTTTTGAACTTTAACGTGACGCTGCCAGTGAGATCCATTTTATTATGTTTCTTTTTTGGAGATACTGTCTCTGGAAACCGATGGCAACATTCAAGTACTGTCGAGACGAACTTTAGATTACGCGAGAAAGCGATTTCGCGTAATCTAAAGTTCCAACATGTGTCAAAAATTTTTTTAAACTGTTTCACTTTGTCGAAATCGAACCAACTACTCGACGATCTTCACAATTTTTTACATCCTCCTTTGAACCAACGAAGCAGCGTTACAACGCGAAGGCCGGATAGCTCTTAAATAATGATAATAAAGCCTTTATTTAGAAAAAGATGAATAGTAACATTGTATCAAGTCCAGAAGGTTTTCTTCGACCGTCGTCGAATCTAATTATAAGTCTTTTATAGATTCATATAGGCCATCTTTTGACTTTAAGTTTTAACAATTTTTAAAATTATAAAAAATATATTAACCCACAGCAGAACAAGAACAGCATGATAAGCTTCGTCTGCGTCAACATAACGGGAGCTGATTTAAACACAACAAAGGTAGCATTCGCTAGCCTCTTCCGCCGTTTGTCCATCGAATTCAAAAACTACCCGCAAAACGGAACAGCAAGAATTCTCGCTTTGGAACATGGGTATTAAATAAATAAACACACTGACTTTGTCTTTCACAATTTAATTTCCCATTTGACTTTTAATATGTAACTTTCAAGCCAGGTGAAGGAATGTTCATAATATATTAACAAATATTTGAATACCCGCAACACGTTTTAGTATCACTACACAATAAATAAGATTGTAAAGAACGAAATCTTAGTAAAGGGGGAGGGGGATTTTCTCTCCCCTTTTACTATGCATGATTAGGATATTGACTGCGTTGGAAATATGAAACTCACTGTATTGATGACATAATTAGCTTAAAAGCATGACAAGCAAGACATGTGTACATGTGCTTTGAATGGATTGGCAAATGTAGGCTTTAATACTTCAAGTAGATTTATTTTTCTTAGATCTATCCTAATGCATAAACTTCACTTAATGGAAGGTGAAACACCCCCGATATATAACATCGCTATGCATCTAAACAAGATGCACTATCGACCTATGTGCTGGCCTATTATTTCTCGACCTCTCGTAATGGATGTAATACCCCCCCTTTTAACATCCGTATGTAACAGTATAACATATTATATCACAAATTATACTATGCTTCATCGAATAGCATAGGAATTTCTGTATTCTCCAAATATGATAAAGAGTCGCTATCTACCGTCATATTCAGATTTTCGTCATCTGTCTCATCCGATATTAGATCTATTACATCTAGTAACTTAATTTCATCCGCTGTCACATTTTGGTTATTACTAACAATATTATCTCTACTATCATCATCTTTTTTATCATCTTGTCTATGATTATCCTGCGTCTCTTTATCTGCTATATTATTAATTAGATTATCTGTCTCGGTGGTTACTGTACTTAATTTACGCTTCAAATTTCCCAAAAGAGCTTCTAAGTTGTTACGTTTGCTCGTATCACCGGATATCGGTTTGGTAGCACGTTTTTGGGCACGTTTACTTTCCTCTTGAATAAGTTCGTCGATTGTTTTCTTGTTTTTTGGGTATTGAGCAGATATTGGTTCTGAAATTAGAAATATCAGGTTTATATTATTTAAGAACGTATTGCATTATTATTAAAATATATTTAAATGAAGAAATACAATGTTGCTAATCACGATAAGATTGGACCGTTGAAGTAGTTAAAAACTATTTTTTTTTAATAAAACACTTTAACGGTTTAAAACGCGATATATTAGTTAAACTTATTTGAAAATGATTTTTAACTTCGGCCCGACGTTTCGGATGCTTTGCAGCAGCCGTGGTCACGGGGAGACAGAATCATTTCCAAATAAGTTTAACTAATATATCGCGTTTTAAACCGTTAAAGTGTTTTATTTAAATGTGTACTACTCGCGTAAACTATAGACAGTATTTAACTATTTTTTTATGAAATTTTTAGCATGAGCTTGGTAGAAGGGAATCTTGCATACATATGAAGCTTCGTTTTGATATGAATAATCCTCCGACTTAGCGTCCGTCTTTTTCCGTCCTAACAGTATCAGAAGTGCGATAAGTGATCTTGCTCACGAGTGAACTTTAATGAATTGGACGATAATTTCACTTTTAAAGTGCAAAGTTTGGTGAAAAAAAAAACTGGCGGTTTTGGATGCGAAAAGACGCTTTTATTATACAGGTTGTCCCAAGAAGTAGTATCAAGCGGAAGTCCCAAGATAGAATACCCCTTGGAGCATCCGAAACACCCCCATGTATGTTCAGCGATTATTTATAGTTTTCGAGTTACGAATTTTTTTCTAAAATTTTGAGCATTTTTGTCCTTAATAACTAAAACGCTAATTTACAAAAGGTGATAAGACTTTTTCTAGATTTTTTTTTCACAGCTTAACAAGCATGAGTTGTACATTAATAATTAAAACATTTGTCTTCGTAACCTTAACGGAAGTTAAAAATATGATGGTTCAAAGTGAAAAAGTTACGAGCCGTGAACTGCGTCTTAAAATTTCAACTTTAAATTTAAAATATTAATAGGTAGCTTTGTACCTCTTAAGTTAGTTTAAAAACTGCGCCAGACTCTCAGCTTTCATTATCATTAAAAAAAAGGACTACGTATATATATATACGATAGGTGTAAAAATGTAATAAATAGCCATTTGGCAACGATATTGTTTTCTTTGCATTCTTAAAGTTAATTTTTAAAATTAGCAATATGATTTGAAACCTTTTTAAACATTTTATTATTTCTGTAGACAATTCGATTGTTAACTAACTAAAATCTACCGAGGGAGCGCTAAATAGCAAACATCTGGTTTTTGTAAAAAACAATAGCACAGCCAGATGCAAATGTCAGAATTTACTACCTGAGTTAGTTTACAGGGCGGCCACAAAGGGGTGAGGCGGGGGCAAAGTGTGCATAGTATTGTGCCTACTTCTATCCAGTCGTAGTAAATTCTGACACTATGGCATTTCCGTACTGTCACTAAGAATAAGTTGTCACAGATTAGGGAACTTGTTAACCGTATCAAGACAAAAGATGAAGACCCAATAAAATTTTACTATGATAAGCTGGGTATTGGCATGTCATGTAATATGAGTGATGATGTGATAGCTCAAGCAATCGTGGGTACACTTGGGGACAAATTGTTAGAAGTTGGAGCGTTGTCGGCTGGTTGTCATGATACTAATTCTTTGTTAAAGTACCTGGCCTGTATGAAAACATCATCGGACTGCGTTGAGGTGAAATCCTCGGGTTCATTTAATGCTTAAAATAATAACTTAAACAAGATGGTCAAGTGTAACAATTGTGACATAAGGTGACTAAATGAAGATTTTGAAAGCTACGCTAGACAGTTGTTCATCAGAGGACGAATTACAGCAAGATGCTGTCACCCCTCTTTCATAGTGCCTACTGGCCTATATTGTGCCCACGGGGCTATTATCTGCCTACAGGGCTATTACTGCCTACGGGGCTATTATGTGCCTACGGGGCTATTATCTGCCTACGGGGCTATTACTGCCTACGGGGCTATTACTGCCTACGGGGCTATTTACTGCCTACGGGGCTATTATCTGCCTACGGGGCTATTATCTGCCTACGGGGCTATTTACTGCCTACGGGGCTATTATCTCCCTACGGGGCTATTTATCTGCCTACGGGGCTATTATCTGCCTACGGGGCTATTTACTGCCTACGGGGCTATTATCTGCCTACGGGGCTATTTACTGCCTACGGGGCTATTTACTGCCTACGGGGCTATTATCTGCCTACGGGGCTATTTACTGCCTACGGGGCTATTACTGCTTACGGAGCTATTATCTGCCTACGGGGCTTTTTACTGCCTACGGGGCTATTATCTGCCTACGGGGCTATTTACTGCCTACGGGGCTATTATACTGCCTATGGGGCTATTTACTGCCTACGGGGCTATTTACTGCCTACGGGGCTATTTACCGTGATGGTGGCGGAGCTCGACGCCTACGGGGCTGCACTTGCTTGAGCGGCGGTTTAGCGGGAGCGCTACTTCCTGCCTTCGAGGGCGAAGGACTACACAGGATGGCCGAACTGATATGAATAATCCTCTGACTTAGCGGGGACGACACAACACTAGTGCGACGCGATTACCGCGCGCGTCCCGACACTAGCTGAGGAACTGTCAAATACGAACGTTGGCGCGCATTCTGTCGGTTAAGCCTAATTTTGGATAATGTTTCAGTATATGGATTTTTGCATATATAGCAAAAATAGGTGACTTTCAAAATGGGCTAAAAGCAAATCCTTTATTTTAGGGACACACCACCTTCAATGTAACCTGGAGGCGCTTCCTCCCACCAGACAGGACTAGGACACGTCAGGATTTCCATGAAATCCTCATCATCCAATTCATCTGCTTCTTGCATTGTGGTTATCACCTTCGATATGGTGGCACGGAGCAATATTTCATTGGTGCTTTCTTCATCACTAGATGCATTGACATCTGAAACACAATACATTATATATACATTACATATTATGTGTGTTATACTATAAATATTCACAATATTTTTTGATAGAGGACACACTGAATTAATGTACAATGCCGATTTGACACATTTATATTCTGCCATACGCATGACAGAATATAAATGTACTTTAACAGATATGATATTTATAATAGTGTAAGAGGTTTTTGAATGGATTTTGTATAATAAGATATACCTTTCTTGGGGACATTCATTTTTCGTCTTTTACAATTATTGACATCTGCAACCACAGTATAGTTGTGCTTTGGCTGTAAAACTATATTCTTAGCTTTACTGTTCCTCTTCTTCTTGTCTGGATAATAATCCTTATCGATCTCCTTTTGTAAATTTCTTCGGTTCTTTGCTACATTTTCTACCTTTTTGCTCTTTTTATTTTTGTACACCCTTAATTGTGGCTCCCCATGGATAAATCTTTTTGAAGAAGTCTTAGACCTAGTTACAATAGTGTCAGCTCGTGTCACTGTTTTTGTCTTGACTTTAGGCATGTGATCTGAAACATTTTTCAAATAATTGAGAATGTCATTTGACAAATGGTCATATAATATGCATCATAATAGTGAATTTGTATTTTTAAAAGATTGTTTTTTGAAAAAATATATTAACAAACTGGTGTGTTCACATTGCTTGTTATTTTTAAACAATGTAGTGAAGAACTTAAACCAAAATGGGAACAGACCTATACCACTAAATTTAATTATAAAACAGACTTTCTTGTTTTTAAAGCTAGCTAAGCAAAAAGAAGTAAAATGAAACACTATTATTGTAATTCTATGACTATGTTATATCCTGTATATCAAAAAGAAATTGATATTAGTCATCATTAGAGGTCGTCACTTTTCTGACCAATATCAAGTCGTACTTACTCGTGATGATGAAAAGTCGGGAACAACTATGAATAGCTACAGCCAAACACATTGATTGACAACTCGGGCTTTAAATACAAAATTATTCGCTTAATTGGGCATAATTAGCAAAAGATAGTGATTTATTTAAAAAATGTTGTTTTAAAATGAATACTATATGAGATAAACAAATAACACTCATAAACATACAGGTAATAAGAAGATAGGAAATATCATATCTAAACATACCTATTTTTTAAATAAAATATTCAATTAGAGCAAACGAAAACAAAAATAACTGTGAGATTTTAAGATTGTCACAAGTTCAGTAGAACACGAGCGGGTGTTGCCACGTATGAAACAAAATCAACAAAATATCCATATCAGCCACTAAAATGTAAATACCAATGTTAATATGATTATGCATCCATATAATTATGCATCTTTACGATATATACCTTAATGTAATAAAAAAATGCACTTAAGCGCGTAATCTCCGATTGAAATACAAGTTTTTAAACAATTACATACTGTGATCTTGCCATTGTCTTCGTTTTAAAATGGTACAAAAAAGAAATTAAAAGTTACACAATTGCCAAAATATATATTCTGGGTCATAGAGTAAAAATCTAATTGTAGTGTTCAGCGCCATCTGACGACTTTAATGAAACTAACATTTAAGAAGGTTAGTTCTCTTTTCGGCCAGTAACATAAAACTTGATAGCGATATTTTTAAATACTGTCTATAGTTTACGTGAGTAGTACACATTTAAATAAAACACTTTAACTGTTTAAAACGCGATATATTAAACTTATTTGAAAATGATTTTTAACTTCGGCCCGACGTTTCGGATGCTTTGGAGCAGCCGTGGTCCCGGGGCCTCCCCCCCACCCCCCCGCATAATTTTCAAATAAGTTTAACTAATATATCGCGTTTTAAACCGTTAAAGTGTTTTATTTAAGCGATATTTTTATTAATCTTTATCTAAAAGGTTTTAAATCTAAATAGACTATCTCATAGAACTCTAGAAATTGACATATAAAATATGAACATTTTATAACTATTATTATACAAACAAATTGGAATTTGTTAGCTATATCAACTAATACTCTCAAAACTAATAACTAAACACCGTCTTCCATGACACCACAGTGTATACAATAAAGACTCCATGTTAACCTTAAGCGAAGGTTAAGGAATGGTGGTCAAATTAAAACTTGTAAAGTGATAATAGCAAATAGAAACGGAAAACATGTTACATTCGTGACAGATACAATAATATGTATCTCCATAAAAAGATAAGAAAGCTTGGTCTTGGAAAAATATAAAATTTTTTTTTTTTTTTTTGATTGGACTCTTACGTATTGTGTTCCTAAGGAGCCACGAATACTAACCGGGCGTTTTGGGAGCGCGATAGCGCTCGCCGTGTTTGCGGCTAGACCAAGGGTGCCCCGAGGGGGGCATCGGCCTCGGCTTGGACCGCCGCAATGCGGGTGGGAGCTAGAAGAGCTGGACGGAAGCTCACCCGGGTGAGCGGTACGCGAAGCGAATGACCTCGCCTACGCCGGCGTAGGCGGTTTTGCGGGCGATCGGCACCGGTGTCGGCCGATCGCATAGCAATAAGTAAGTCGACGGCTTTGGTTAAGTCGTCATCGGGGTCGGTGAGAACGTTACGCGGCCTTCTCCAGCGTGTATTAATGGGAACGGTGTAGTTGGCGGCCCGGGCCACCAGTGGGTTCGGATGCGTCGCGGCTTTTTTAAAGAAACGTTCGGACGTTTCCTTGAAGTACCGACTGAGGGTCGGTAATTCGAGATCGGCGTGAAGATTTGCATTCCGTACGCACCAGATGGCTCCAGTGGCGGTTCGAGTGAACCGATTCTGAAGCACCTGGAGCCTGTGCAATGTACTAGGGGCGGCGTGAGCGAACGCGACGCTGGAGTAGGTAAGGATCGGACGAATACAAGTTTTGTAAAGCATAACTTTATGTCTGAGGGACAATTTGCTACGCGCGCAGATCATGGGATAAAGCCTACTCATGACGTAGCAGGCTTTACGACAGACTCGATATATAAAATGGTAATCATCACTTCATTAGCATGTTTTAGAAGTTTAGGTCGCGGCACGAATGTTTAGCGCTGCACGAAATGTAGAGGAGATTTCCGCTCTATACTCGCGCACAGAATTGCTTCCGCTTCCCTCCCTTCGATAGCTTATTTTTGACTTCTCCCTCCGTAAAAATCCGTGCCGCTAGTTATACGCTTTGAATTAATAGCTTTAGCCTTGGATCATAGATAAATATGTTTCAATAACATTAAAATAGCGACATCTCTTGACTGTTTTTGGCAAACTGTTTCTTAATTTTCGTTCGTATTTAACATATTTTATATTAATATGTTTTCTTCATCATAACTCAAAAAGGTTAATTAAAGAATGCCGAAAGCCTTACATTTCGTTTAATTTTAACTGAAATCGAAAAATGGCCTGGAAATATCGGTGAAACATTCATAAAACTCAAAGAGAATAATATCTTCTAACAAATCTAAAAATGCCACACTGAACTCACTTATAGGACTGCCTAACAAAGGGTACTTCACCAGATGTTATGATGTTCCAATAAGATCGTTTAAAAAAGGCGTTAAATTGTAAAGTAGCGTGTTTAGTTTTCATTATATCTAAACAATATAATAGCGTTATAAATTATAATATAGAAATTAAATTATTTTACGACACGGGCAGGACTTGAACCGCCATCGACAGTAAGGTGGTATTAGGTAAAAATTACATTACGCGAGTATCAATAGGTTTAAAAAATTCGTCATCGTCAAGACACGGTAGCCCAATTTGTTAGAGCAACACGGAACGCTGTGGATGCCGGAAGTACTGTCCACGTCGTTATATGATATGTTAATATATAATACGTTGTCACATTGTCGGGAACCCTGAAAACAGACAATATGATGTCATATTGTCCTTTCAAATCCAAATATTATCTATGGTTTCAAAGTCAAAGTCATGCTGCGCCAACTGTCAAATTAATGAGCAATAATTAATATAAACAAAACGTCTAGCTAATACTTAGTTGTTTTGGAAGTCTTACTTATGATAAATATATTATAACGTTACCGTATTTGTAAGTGGACATTAAACATTATGTGTTATAAGTGAACATTATAAATCAATGTAATATTTACATACACAACTAAATGTTATAAACATTAAAGTGTTTATTGACTGTAATTAGAAATAGTCTATATAAATGCATAATGCAATTATAATTTTAAAGTTGCATAAAAAAACTTTACTGGTAGTTTACTAGTTGATAGCATTGCTATTTTAGGAATAGTATATAGTGACCATATTAATGGTAAAATATAAGCAATTGATTTGATTATGAGAAGTATGTTAGAAGTATTGTAAAGCCATAGTAATAAAATCTAATTGCTGTTTAGTCAACCCCAGAACAATTTTCAACATTGGATGGTGAACTGTACTGGACTTTACATATATTATTTAAGTCCTCCATAGTATTTTTTTTTACTTTACTAATATGTATTTTTGTTAATGTAGTAGTTCTTTTCAAGGTAACTGCATACAATACTCTAAATAAAATCCCCAGCGAAGTGCAAGCACTCTCAATAAATAAGTTTAAATCGTATGTCAAACGAAACCTCTTTGAAAGGTTATTAAGACGTTAATCAATATATTATGTAGTTATAGTTAAGTATAGTTATGAAGACCTCTATTGAAAGTAGAAAGTATAGTATATGAGAAAATACTACTGTGTTACGAAGCTTAATACTGCGTTACTTTTGTGTCCCTCTTGTTTTTAATGTATTTTTAATTATACAAATGATTCTTATTGTCAAAAATGTCTTAATGTATACGTACTTGCAATAAATATATTACAAGAAGAATACTATGTTGTCAATTGGAATTAATTTTGAGTTTATTTTTGTAATTGATGGAAAAGTTTAAGTTTTAACATTTAACATAGGTAACGCAGTATATCTAATTAAATATGAATATTTGATGAAACTGATTATTTCTGTGATTTTGCTTTATAGGTGATTTATATAATCACTACAGTTTAAAACTGACGTATTATTAAGTCTCAATGTCCGATTCATTAAATAAAAATTACATCTGTAAAATAGTTACGCAGTTGTTTAATTTCTCGACAACTTGATGTATTATATGCTATAAATATTATTAAATCATTAAAACCATCGCTGCTGAGGTAGGT
This sequence comes from Leptosia nina, assembly GCA_963661955.1. Lineage (NCBI taxonomy): Eukaryota > Metazoa > Arthropoda > Insecta > Lepidoptera > Pieridae > Leptosia > Leptosia nina. The sequence goes on from CAVLEF010000030.1 coordinate 138,020, forward strand.
ATATTATAAATAGAACTATAACCTATCTATTTTAGCATTTCAAAAAAAGGAAATTATATATTTCAATTTAGTAAAAATAAAATGAATTGTGTTCTCGAATTAGGCACTTAAAAGTATTTTGGCCCATTCATCATTATGGGTTCCCGAGGCGTACGCTGCAAAAACGGTTCAAGATACCCAAAAAAGGCATCAAAAAATGATCCCTCTTTAGATGATCTAAAAAAAGTCCTCGACGCTATATTTCTATCTTTTAGGATTAACTTGCAAGAACGACGGGAAGAGGCGCGACCAAAGTCCTGGGTAACAGCACAACGAAAGACGGAAAGTTTATAAATAAGGAGTGTGCGAAAACGAATTTGGATGCCAAAAATAAATATTCTCAGCGAACGCAGTCGCTGGCACAGCTAGTAATGTAGACAGCTGAAGAGTTTGTTTGTTTGAACGCGCTATTCTCAGGAACTACAGCTTGGTACGGTTCTGTTAATAAAACACGAAATATACCTCATTGCTTTTAATCTTTCTTTCCTATACGATTAAAACACTGTTCGCTGTATATTAAATTCACTGTTTGAATGTCGGCCTCTGTTAGGACATTCTTGTGGCCCATCGACATAGTCCGCTGCCATAGATGATCCTGCAAATTAAAAATGTATGTTAAACGACGAATCGTTTCACTATCAGTTTAATTATGACGGGCGATTCGTACAAAAAATTCGTTCGCGACATAAAACACAAACAAAAAAAGGTATTTTCTGAAACCTACTTTGAGTTTTCATCTGTTAGATTGAATATTTATTGTTCTATAATCAATTATTATTTGCAAATGCTAAATAAATAAACTGTTATTACTATTTTTCAAAACTTAATATTTAACATAAATAATTTTGAAATTATTTATGTAATGTGAAAAATGCTAATGCTACTTGTTGTATAAATTAAAAATAAAGGTCGAATCACGAATAACAGAATTAAAGCGACTTTAAAGGAAGTTTTTGTGTTTTTATTTTGTTTGGAGGTTTAAACTAAACACATTTAAATAAAATACATAAAAATGTTTCAATTGCAAAGTATATTTAATTATTTTCAATTTATTCTATCTTCGTCCCGACGTTTCGGATCATTTGCTTTAGCTGTGACCACTGGCTGAACCAAAACAGTGGTACAAAGCCATTTATATAAACAAGGTAAATATATTAACTTTAACTGCAAGACTGATTTTTATTAAAAACTAGACAGAATTAAGGTATTATAGATCCTCTTAGACTCTCAGTACTTACTTACGGTGTAGTTTTATGTGGTATGCAGCCATAATGGCCTAAATTACCTGCACCGGTTGAACAGATGTTGCTCCCAACTCGCACGATCTGCACACGTAGTTCGCAGGCGCGTGCGTGACGCTGTCAAAATCATAGGGTATTTGAGACAGCCAAGACTCTTCTGGGGCCCTTTCAAGGTAGTGTTCCTTGCCTGGAATAATAGATAAAATATGTTGTATAAGGTTTTCGCGACCATTTACAATGCTTCACCGTGCTTGCGGCTAGACCGAGGGTCCGCCGCTCCGAGTGGTGCATCGGTCTCCTTTTGACCGCATTGCGGGTAAGAGCTTAAGATGCTGGAAGGAAGCTCACCCGAGTGAGCGGTTATAACGGTTTGCGGATCGGCGCTGGCACCTGGAACCTGCTGGGTGGGGTGTAGACGAACGCATCACTGGAGTGAATGGAGAGCAGACGGACATTTGAAAGAGCTTCATGGGATGCGGCCGCCATTTCTCGACACTAGGTTAACATCTGATGGTGTTAGCAACTCATAATGGCGATGTATTGAGGATCTTTGTTTTATTCAAAAATACCTTTTTCAACCCGGCTCCAGTGTATTGTGATGTGGTTGTCTCTGTCATAGCGGTTGGACATCATGTGAACGCCAAGAACCCTCATCAAGTTATTTATCGCATGCGCTGTGTGACCAGGTGCTCCGTTGATCATGGAGGTTAGTTTCAATGTCTGAAATATAAAACATATTTTCATTAGGTAAACGATCATAGCGATTGCTGAAGTTTTAAAAACGTCAGGTTTCAGTCGCTCATAAATAATTAACTAACATAAATTACGTTTCAAACCGTTTAGTGTTACTCTGCCCTTAGTTCAACGCATGCATGTTGATGAATTATAATGCGGTAGGTTTTTGGAGTAAGATTTGTGTTGGCTTGAGTTCTGTATACTTATAGAGACCGGTTTCTTCCTTAAAGTTTTAATTAGAACTCCTAACAATAATTAAGAGAGAGACAATAAACATATTTTATTTATTTATTATGTAAATGTTATATGGCTGGAGTATTTCACTAAACAAGGATAAGATTAAGCGAGTTGGAGGATGATCACCTGTCAATCTCAAGTACCACAACAGTAAGAACGGGTGTCATATTTTACCTGGTATAAATCGTTATTGTATTTATAATAGAAACTGTCCATGTCCAATTGTACCTGCTTGCCCTCCTGAAATCCGAAAGCCGGCATTTCCTCCCCTCGCGTTCCAAACCATATAACATTCTTGGGTGACAGTATATCATCAGCTTTGACCTCTTGAAATACTACGCAAGTGGATAGTTCGATTATCGCCATAGAAACTGACAGTTTTTGGTGATCTGGGGTTCCGCCTACAAATATTAACTTGTAAAGACAATGTAGGTATGATTACTTGTTGGCTACTACAACCTGCAAATTAGTGTAGCGCCTTGTGCTCTACTTTGCTGATGGCGGCCCTTTTTGCTACCTTCGCTGGCATCAAGTAATTTATGATGTCAAGTCAAAAAGTGATTGCGGCTAAATAAATAATAATACTATTTTTATGGTGGCGAATGTTTTTTTTTTTTTCTTTTTTTCAATAAATACTTACGTAATCCTTCTTCGATTCCGTACAAAATGATTCCCAACGGCCACACTTTAGCGCGGTAGTAATCTAAATTTATAACATTCAACTTCGTCTCATCCCCACTCCTTCTATCCGGTACCCTTTTTGCGTGTGTCCCACACTCTTCGTAGTAGTGAGCGTTAATAAAATTTCTGTCTAGCGTCGATATGAGTGAAGCAGAACTACCGTCATTCTAAAATTTTTCATGAAAATAAAACTACTAATGTAACGCACCGTACTCCTGCACATAACTACAACACTCGTGGATCGTCGCGTATTAGAGTGATGCACACATAAGCGCCTTCAACTAGTATATAAGCACCGTTCACCG